>VZTX01019028.1:219491-238808 GCA_013400915.1 Pardalotus punctatus
CCTAGCCCGCTGCAGTTTAGTTGTTATCTTGTTTTTTTTTTCTTTCTTCTTGTTTTTGTTTTTTGTTTTTTTCTTCTCCAACCGGGAATGCTCAAACTGGACTGATGGACATTTCCGAGCTGTGCATCTCCGACCCGCTCGGCTACCACAACCAGTGAGTGTGCCGTGTCTGGACCGGGCGGGCCGGGGGCGGGCTGGGACCAGCGTTGCGTCCCGGTGCGGGTGGGATGGGGCAGCGACCCCGCAGTCCCGCTGCCTCCATGCCGCAGAGCCGCCGCCTCCCGCCCCCGCGGGGTACCGCGTGTGGCGGGTGTCTCGGAGCGGCCGGCCGCGGGCAGGGCAGGGCGCACCTCCGCGCCGGCAGGTGCGGCGGAGTCCGCGGAACAGCACTTGGGGGGGGGTCGGCGTGTTGGTTTGTTTCTTTCTTGCCGTGTAACTTCTCCCTCTAATGCTTCATCTCCTAGGAACAGGCAGCTAACAGTGAGCCCTGACAGTCTTTTCTGCGCAGTTTTACTTTCCGTCTGTGCTATGATTTTTATTAGATGAATTACTAGGTGCCTATAAAGAGATGCGCATATAAAATTATACGAAGCAAATATATTAAAGCACTGTCTTTTATTTTAAAAGTCTGTTTTTCATCTGAAATGCATTATGGAAATTCAGTTTCCCACAGACTACTGTTTTGGATAGCCTGCCCGGGAAAAGAGTGGAGTGAGTCTGGCAAACAGACATCCCAGTCTGGGACTGGTGGCTGATACCTTAGCACCTGCTACTGCTCTTTGTATTCCGAAGTGGGCTGTGCATGGTAATGCTGCGTTCAAAATCACTTTAGTGTGTTAACTTTGGTTTGATCCTGTTGGGGAAGTTAGGAAACAAGGCAAAACCTTCTCAGCATTTACATCCAGCTGATTGGAACAATTAATTTTAAATTTATTTCTCCTCTCTGATAAATCTCACCCTGAGAAGAGTCCCCTTTTGTGTGTTTGCATGTTATTCTGTGTGTCACCTATGCAGGTTTTGTGGTGTCATCAGAGGTGGGAATGAAGTAATTTTCCCTATTTCATTGCTTTTGTCTTAAGAACACATTGTATTTAGTAAAATTAAAAAAACTACGTCAAACAAATAATCCACAAATACTTCTCTTTCCTCATTTCAGCTTTTATTTGTCTTTCTGTATTTTGTTTTCTGATATTCCGTCTTTACACTCATTTCTCCTTCCTTTAATCCCCAGCTTCCAGCAGTTTCATTAAAATGAGACTTAGTATTGTTAACAGAAATTAATACTCTAACCCATGTGATTTTCTTTTCCCCACTGGTGCTTCACTTGTGGCTGCTCCATTTTGAATTAAAATAAACAAACAGTTTCTTAAGGGAAATGTATTCTATATGCTGCTGGGAGTCTTAATATTAAGGCAAAAATAGAAGATACATTTACCTTCATAAATAAAAGAACAAAATGTCACAATGAAAAGCTATATCTTCATCACTTACTGTGTAATCTCATAACTTTTTCCTTTTATTTTTTGTACTTTTGGTATGGAGAAAAAGAACTCAACATGAAAATAGTAAGAATTAATCTGCATGTGTATTTCCATTCACCCTTTTTACTTTTTCATGGGCTCTCAGCTCTCAAAAATGTCAAGTGCACCTTACCCATATGCACAACTCCTTGGCTGCTGAGTAGACAGATGAAGGTGGCCCTGGGGGAAGTGCCACTGAGCCCCTATGGCTTTATAGCAGACAGAGTGCTGCTTTTTGAGATGAGAAACTGTTGGAGAGCTCTTTGTTTAAAGAGATGCTTGGTTCTGTGCACCAGCTGACCTTGTCTTTAACATTACTGAGGTTTGGGAAAATAGAGAAATATAATTTAAAATATTTCAACCTCAATTTTCTCAATTTTTAAATTTTTTTTTATTTAAAGGAGTACAACGATGCAGGAAAGTCTGAAAAAAGTTAGTGAGAGAAGTAAGATGTGAACAGCTTTAAAAATATATATGAAGGCATATGTACAGTGTGTCAGGTACTCATTTGATTTACATTCTGGTTTTATTAAGGTTAGACTTCACATTACATTCCTGTAGCTGAGGATGAGTTGGCCCAGTCTATATCTGTTTAACCATCTTTTTCTCCCACTGTAACACAATTACATTGTGAACATACACTGTAAATACAGGTGTTACATTTGTGCCTGTATCCATAATAACTAGCTGTGTGAGCATATTATTCTTACTGTATGGATTTACTCTTGACTGCTAGCTATTGAAATGATTTTAAGTTTTTTTCTTTTTTTTTTTTTCTTATAAATACCACTTTTAATTCTGTGGATGGCAATTTTTGTCGAATAAGTTTTAAACTGGGAAGGAATTAAAAAATACTGCAAACTGCTTCTTCTTGTTTAGTTGCTTGTTAAGCTATAGGAAAAAAAATATGAGGAAGACTAAAATGTTGGAAGAGAAGTGGATGTGGTCACTCAATATATAATCCATAGAGTTCCCTGGAAACGGTTTCACCTCATAATTATTGAAATGGAGAGAGAATGGACAAGGCAAAGGAGAGGAGAGGTGACTCCTTTCACCTTGGAGTTTGATGAGACCTTAATTTTTGTAACAGTCAGACCCAAAAAGAGTATGAACAAAAACTAAGCAAAGGAATTCCTTGCCTCTAATCCACTCTTCAGGGTTTGTATTTGTATTCCTCAAACAGTGAAAGTTCCTTTTCCATTGCCTGTGTGTGTTGATCTGAGCGATTACACAAGGAACCTGTGGAAGTTCTGGTTAGCAGGTTGTGTGGTTTCTCTTGGTGCAGGATCTTTCAGGGAGAGTGAGAAAATGCATCTTCCTAATTTGGACCCTCTGTGCACATATTCTAAGGTCATGTATGTATTTCTTTTCTTGCATAGAAATCCGCTCTTTAGCAACTGCTTACTACATTTTGGTACTGACCTCTGAGAGAATTGTTCCTGGGGTAGGTGATGCAGCTCCAAGGAAGAAGCTTTTGTATGAATTGGAACTTGTGTAAAGCATTTTTGAATTGGGAAATTAACAAAGACAATGATTTGTACCTGCAGTTTGTCTCTCAGGTGAGGACATATGGTGAGAATACATTAGTTAAACTGTACTGACAGCGTCTGTCTGTGGTATGGCGGGAAGGCGATGTGTGTGCAGACACCACAAATGTACACCCTGCCATATAAAAGATGTCATTATAGTCACACACAAATGTCTGTGTGCATCTGTAAATATTTATGTGTAGGTATACACACATGCATATGTATGGTCATATGGAGTATTTGAGTTGCATCTCTCTCATATGCAAACCTAAGGCTGTTTCAGAGGAGAGTAGAATATGACTTTTTACTTTTCGATATTAACTTCCACATCTCAGAGAATTTTTTTCCCGCCTTGTTATAGTTGCCACTAGAAATGTTGATAGGACTACAAAATCGCCATTTCTGTTTCTAATTAATATTCTACATGACACACAGAAACTGACCAAGGAGTCTTTATGAAGGTAAAATAAAAATCATTGGCAACTGAGAGCATCCTGCCAGATGTTATGTCTCTTGCACTGTTTCCTCTGATGTACAAGAAAGACACGTGAGTCATTGATGCAATAAAAATAAAAATTATTTTATGACGAGAAGGAAAAAGTTGAAAGGAATAAATTACATATTTGATAGAGAGATGGAAAGGTATAATGTTGGAATTTTAAGGCAATGAAGGAGCAAATTCCAGGCTCTGCAGCCAAGAATTATCAAAGTTGCTGTCACTGACCCTAATGCATAGACTGATGTAATGTGACTTGATTTCAGAGGTTACTAGAAATCTCTGTATTCTGTGAATGGGAGGAAATCTGAGTCAGAGAATCTGAATGCAACTCTCTGTTCTGAATATACCTCAGAGGCTGAGATTGGGAGGAGTTGTTAATTGGGGAGAATAGGATGGAGTTGTTTTTGTTGACAGAATAAATTGAAAAACCTCTGTAAGGAATTGGCGTCGTTACTGGGTTTCCGACAAGGCTCCCCTTGCAAAATGGGGTCTCAGTATGCTAAGCTTAGTGAGTGTGAGGCTGATGAGGAAATCAGTACCTTTAAAGTATTTGTGTTAACTTTTCCCTCCTCCTTTAATTCCACTTGTAAAAGTAAACATGATCTAATCATTATCAATTATTGAGAAATATGGAAAGATCAATATATTTAAAAAATAGGATTTTTTTCATTGTATTGATTTGAAGTAATCAATAAATATTGCATTTAGCCTGAGAGGGGAAAGACTTTGGAGAGATTGCATCAGAGAAAGTTGCTGTGATAGAGATTTCACATCCCGTTTTCTTTCTCTCCAAGAGAACATTGCTCTACTCTCTGTGCCCTTTCCACTGTTATTTCCCAGCCCTGTTTCTGCACTGTCACTACTGCTCTGAATTTTGTGTTGTTTGAAAATACCTGTATTCTTCAAGTGATTTCAGTTCAATAAGAAGTTTTGTGCATTGTGTCAGTGGATCTCTTTACAAAATTTTTCAGGGCTTGAAGGATACAAATTCTCTTAGGGAACAGCAAAAGGGAGAAGGTAAAAGGTTTAAACCAGAGTGTAGATGAACTTTATGGATTCTGTTGGAAGCACGGTAGAATTTCTCCAAAGAGTGTAAAATGTCTAAGAGAGATTTAATTAAGGAAAGAAATAGTAAAAGTAGAAAAAAGTGGTGACAAAGCTTGGATATAAAAGCCAAAATCCTTTCCCCAGCTTCTTATTCTAACTTGTGTTCCTTGGTTTAAGAGTTGGGGATCATCATAGTGCTGTGCATCAACAATTCCAGTGTAGACCACAGAGACGAGGAAATTCTTCCCAGTCAGACCTGTTCTTTATTCTGTGAAGCTACTGGTGGTAACGTTACAGCCAGAACAGAGCACAACAGAATTTTTGGTTGTGCAGTGTGAGCAAGTAAATATAGCATCTGTCCAGAACCCAGCAGTGAGCATCTTTGGTAATGTTGCTGAAGAAACTGGGGGGAAAAAAGGAAAAGATCAGAGTTTCCACAGCAAACTATGAATCAGGATGGTTGTTTGTTTAGTGAATGGACTTAATAAAGAAGATATTAGCAGTACATAGTTATGGTGACCTTGCCAAAAAACAAAGGAAAAACTTGATTTCTTTCTGTCTTCATGGTATTAACTGCATTTGAGTTTTCAATGTAGTAATATCTATGTAGTTTGCATGTGTGAAGTGCATTGTCCCTGTCATTGGGAGCAGAAAACGATTTAGTATTATTTGTTAGTAATAGCTATTGACATGACGAGTTTTACTTAGGAATTAAATTACAATACCTTATTCTTTGCATTTGTTTCCATCCTTGCTATGCTGCCTCTCTCTAAAGCTTTGCCCTGTCTCTTCAGAGCAATAGAGATGCCCACAAAAAAATGATGCTTGCAGCTGGAGCACAGTGCACTTTGATTCTTCCAGTGCTTGAGAATTTGGCTGCTGGCAGTGACTGTCCGTGAGGAGAAACATGTCTGCTCAAGGTGGAATGCACTGTATAATAATATATTTGTCATGTTTGTAATTGCAAATGTAATTAGCAAACAAGCTCTGGGGGATTGAGGACTTGAGACTTTCATTGCACATCATTTGACCCTATCTTGACTGGACCTGAGTTTATATGTCACTGTTAACCCTTGCTGTTCTTTCAGAGAAATGCTCCTTCTAATGTGATTGCTGCTAAGTTTCCTCTCTTCTTCCTCTCCCTGCCCCATCACCCCTGGCACCTTTTTTTTTTTTGTTGGCTATGAGTAGCACTGTACCTGTATTTGCCTATACCTTCTTTTATTGTGACAGCAAGTGCTTATGTTCCTCCTGTGACACATGCACTAATATTTCCTCTCCTAGCACTTCTGACACAGTCTGGAAAGCATTCTGCAATGCCCTTTGTGAAGAGCACTGTGTACCAGTAAGTGCTTTTGCATACTGAGCTGTTCAGTGCATTCCTATCACCACAGGCAACGTTACTACTCATTGCCCCTTGCACTTCGCAGAGACAACTTGCGAAAAGCAGGTGGCAAGCTGTTATCACACAACCTGCGATGGCTCTCTGTCCCTGCTGAGCTGGAATTTTCTTGCACTCCCTTTCTGAATGGGGGAGGAATAAATATCTAACAAATCCTAGTCATTTTGTGGAATCTTGGCAAATCTCAGCCTAATCACCCTTAGGATGACTTTTTTGTCCTACAAAAAATATTCCTGATCCATATGGATTTAATGAACAACACGGAATTGGTTCATAAATTCACAAACTTACGTGTGCATAGGAAGCAAAAAGGGGCTACTTTGCTTTTCCATATTAATATTGTCTCTTTTTTCTTTTTTGTTTTCAAGAGAAGACTTAAATTGCAATAAAATTTGTGATAGAGCTGTTCTTGTTTTGGACAGAGTTCTATTATTCTTGCATTTTTGTGTATGTGAAAGGAAATCAGTTAAATGTAGAGAGGGGTGGCTGTTTTTATACAATTTTTTGTTGCAACTCTAAGGACATCTTGCAAATATTGCATCCTTTTGAAGGCTTGGAAGCAAAAGGAAACCTATTCTATTTTCTTCTTGGTAGGGTAAGAGCGTTTGATGAGAACTCCTTTTTTCTGTCCAAATTTTCCTTTTCCTTTCCTGGAAATTGTTTGATTTACCATGTATTTTAAGGGTCATATATTTTTCTTAAATTAGCATAGCCTATAATATGGGTGAGGGAAGTGGGACCTCCGGCTTAGAGCATCCTGCATGACAGGAGAAAATTTTTTACAGCACCTTTTGTTTTGAATTGATTGTCTGTGTTTTACTGCAGATCTTTTTACATGATGATTTCTTCTTGCTGTATGTCTGCTGGTCTGAAACGCTGTTTGTACATAGGGCATATTAAGAAGGGTTATTTTCTAGGGTTTTTTCCCTCCTTTTTCTCATGTCACTTTAAAGTTCCCTTTTGTAATAATGGCCCTCAATCTCCGGTGATGGAGCCGTCACTGTGAACAATGCTGGTGAGTGTATTGTCTCGCTGTCCTTTCACTCAAGACAAAGGTCAAAAGAACAGCTTTTAAAAAATGTTCAATTCTCCTGTTATGACTTTGCATATGAAGATGATAATTTTAAGAATGTATAAGCACTTGGGTGAAAATAAAACAGAAATGTGATTTTCTGTCAGTTTCTGCAAGTACTTTTAAAAAAAATACTGACATGAATGATTACAAACTAAATTTCTCACTGAGATTTACATCATTTTACATATTAAAAAATTAAAGAGCTGAAGGACACTAAAAAATTATTCTTCAGAAGATTTTATTTTTCCAAAGTCTTCTCTGTTGCTTTTGTTTTTATTTAGTCAAACTGACAAGTTTTTATTTCTCAAATATATTTGTTTCATTATTTAAGAAATTACACTTATTTTGATGAGTTTTTCACAGATGTGGCAACATAGCAGTGGATAACATAGGATGTTACTGATTTCAGGTATTTGGTTTAAAGTTTATTTTTGTTACACACAACCAGAATTAACTAATACACATTTTCAATGTGTACATTTTCTACATGCTTCACTTTTAATTTTTAAAACAATTTGTTTTAAACATTTATATATTAATTTTAAGGAGTTGAAGTTTTCTTTTTCTTTGTTTCTGGACCATGTATGGCATGTGATTGCCATCTAGTTTTAACAGTTCAGAAAGTGCTGTAGAGGTAGGGCAGTTTAATTCTTCAGAACACATAAATTCAGTCCTGCTTCTGTTCCTTTTCAGACACATATGATGTTGCTTCTACTTTTATCCTTAGGAGTTTAATTCAATTTCTTCATAGTTTTTGTATTTCTATTGATGAGGGGTTTTTTTGTTTTTGTTTTGGTTTTTGGGGTTTTTTTGGTAATTTTTTTAGGCTAAGGGGGTAATGGTACAGGGATCACTGAAAAAATTCTAAAAGCACTGGTGCCTATTGCCCAACACTCTGTAGGGGGTAATTTTTGTTACCAGATTCATCAGTGGCGCAAAGGTATCTCTACACCCCTGTGTAAAACAGCGACTTGGAGCAATGATGTGCAGCCTGACCAGGGACTGCGGTAGGGAGGCCACAGCTGTCTGATACAATCAAAACTCACCTTCAGAGCCAAGGAAATCCTGACAAGGGAACTTGCATTTTGGTGCTTGGGCATCGTGAAGGATTATGACTTTACCTTCTGTTGGTTCTCTTTGCCTTACTAGGTCGTAGCAAATATGACCTTCGGAAAATGTTGTTTAAGTGTATCGTGCATTCATAGGTATTATTTTACATACAAGGTGCCAGATGCATCTCCTTTAGAATAATTGATACAAGTTGTGTAGGGGTACTGAGCACGCTATAGAGGACTAGAATGTGCCAAAGTAGGACAGAAAAGAGTTTTCTTGCATACAGAGATCTGCAAATGCGTGGATGGATGTCTGTCAGGGGTGTTTGTACACAGTTTTACATAAGCATGCATTATAATTTAACAGAACACAGATGTATATAAACGATATAATTTTATGTATAATCAAGTGTTCATTTGATGTTGCATAGTATACTATTTCACTTATCTGTCCAATGTCTCATTGTATGCATATGCAAGCCTTTCTGCATGTGGTTACATATTTCTGTGTGTATTAATGTATAAATTTATAAAAAGAAACAAGGATAGGTCTGTCTGTCTTCATCACAAGGTTGTTCCCAGTCTTTATTAATTCAAGTTTGTAAATCTGTTCATGGCCTTACATAGAAGATGTTTTGTAAATGTGAAATGCTGTACACATATATCATATAGAACATTTGCGCTGAAAAAATTGGATGTTTCTCTTGGAATATATATTATTATGGATTATATAGGATTAGGTGCTACTAAATAACTGCCGTTTGATCTTCTGTTTATAAATCGATGAAGTGGTATTTTTTAAAGGGGAACAGAGATTTTCATTAAATGAAGTACCAGAGAGTAATTTGAAAAACAGTATGCAGAACATAGATCCAGCTATAACATTGTCAAGATAAGGATGGGCTTCTGCCATAGTCATAAAAGTCAGCGATTTGGAATTTCTTTTATCTGTTTCTTTAATTTTTGGTGGTTTTGGAGATTTTCTCTTTTTTTCCCCGTACATGATTTTGGTTTGATAAGACACAAAATGTAGTGTGCTTCCCTTTATGGAATAGCTTAAAAGGTTATTTGATTATTAAATATTTTGAAGTTTTTTATATTTCATGCCCTACAGTGTTTCTGACCATTGTCTTTTTATTCTTTTTTTAAGTGTTTTTTATTTTTGAGCTGTTTCTTTTATTCTACCAATTACGGTTAGGGAACTGTCATTACAGAGTAACTATAAGCCCTAATCACTGCCCATGATCATTACTTCTCTAATAATATGGACTGTCTCTGTTGAAATTTCCGTTCTTGATTTCCTAGTCTAACATGGACTTGTTTTTTAAAATACTAACAAATTTAATTTTCACAGCATTTAAAAAATAATATAATTATGAAACAAAAACAAAAGCTCTCCTAGTAAAGCGATATGATATCTATATGTGTTTTAATGTGCTAATTTTCCTTAGAATTTTCCCTTGGGTTTAAGGAAAAACAGATTCAGCCCTCTTAATTGTTGGTTGAAAGAAGAAAAAATACCTGCTTTTGGCTGGTTTACTTTTTCAACATACTGTTACTTTGCTTTGGTCTCTGCAAAATGTTATAGATTCAATTCCCCTGTTGGACCAAGAGTTAAAAATTAATTCATGAATAATAAAAGCCAATCAGTCTTGTTGAGTTTAAGAAGGATTAGAAGAAAGGTTTTTGTACAGAAGCAGTTATATATCTTGGTTGTGATATTGTTGGACTAATAGATATTGTACTAGGTCCCACTGGTTATCTGATAAAGGTAGCCGATTTGCAAATAGGATTGTTATCCTGATGACTAACGAGTCTAATATTGGATGGATTAAGAGTGGTTGGGCAGCTGACGTCTATTATAAGTTTCTGACTCCCTCTTAGAAGACAATTACTTGATTCAGATGAATAGATTGGAAAGTGACCAGGTAAATATATATGAAGAAATGGTTCCCGCTATTGCACTGCAGCTGGAATTTTCAAGGAGAGTGATCTGACTTGGACTCTGAATTCCACTGAGTGTCAGTGTGCCTGTGGTGGGGAGCTGTCCATAATTGCTGAGAGACCTGCACAGACATCAGGCTACCCTGTTCTCAAAGCATGTTACTCATATAAAGTGGACACAGAAAAAACACATTAGTCCCTTGAGATACAGGAAGGGTTTTACACCACACACAAAATGTTGTGGTGTAAAACCCCTTGTCCCTGCACAGATCTGCTATGTAACACTGGAGAGGGGAGAAGAAAATGGGAGACATGGCTTCAGGGGAAGGAGGGCATCCCAAGTGATGGAGATGTCTATTTTATTTTTATTTTAATGGATTCAGTGCTAAAGGTGGAGTTTAAGGCAAAGATGGTGGACAAAGGTGGCTTGTTTTAGCAACAGTGCTTGAGTCTGACATGAGCTATAAGAAGAGGCTGCCAGCCCTTCAGGACAGTTAGGTGGGAGGTCTGGGGAAAGGAAAAAGAATGTGGCTGCTGTGGGCAAGAGGAGGAATGGATACATCTTTTCAAATATCTGATCCACCAGAGCTTCTTGGGACTACAGACCCTTGTTGAGAAAAGCATCTTGAGCGACAAATTGTCCTCATGTATGAGTTCACTATCACATTCAATAGCCCCAGCATCTCTGTCTTTCAGCTGTCGCCATGGGAAAACTTGTAAACGGAGGATCTTTGTGAGGTTAAAGACAGTGATATTCAGCCTGCAGGCGACTGGCTGTTACATTTGGGTAGAAATAAAAGTAGCATAGAGAGAAGTGTCCATCTTTTGAAAGGAGAACAGTTTTGCTTCCTTCAGTGCAGGACTGGCCAGTGTCCTTGCCTCCAAGTGCCCATTGCTGTGGCGCAGGTAGGAGCTGGAAGAGCTCTGCAGCCATCTGCAGGGCTCCGCTGACAGTGCGCCGGGCTGCGCAGGGGGCTGCGGGGCCGGCCTGGACAGCAGCCAGCGCACCTTTGTTCTCACAGGCCAGCTCTTTGAAAATGTTCAAATCACTTTGTACTCCTCTAAAAGTACGTGCAGTTTCTCTTGGGCATCTTGGCAGTGCTGTCATTGTTGCATTAAGAGAATGTTTCCATGTTCATGGGCCTCATGGAGGCTCCAGGGAGACTCTGCCATCCCTGCTGTGCGCTCTCTTCAGCATCATACTAGATAAGTTTGGATGACTGAAGGGCGATTCCACAGGCTATGAAGATCTCATGGTAAGGAAGCTTGGTTGGGAAAGAGACACTTCAGTGTTTTGCATAAGAGTTTCACTCAGTCTTTGAGAAATACATTAATCTTTATGACGGCATCATTTGTGTTTATGTACACTGCGTCCAAAGTGGAGCAATCTCTTGCTTTTTCACAGAATGGTTGAGGTTGGAAGGGACCTTTGGAGATCATCTGGTCCAACCCCTTGCTCAAGCAGGACCATCTAGATCTGGTTGCTCAGGACTAGCTCCAGACTGCTTTTGAATATCTCCAAGACAGGGGACACCACAGCCTCTCTGGGCAACCTGTGCAAGTGCTTGGTTGCCCATCACAGTGAAAAGGTGTTGGCTTATGTTCAGAAAAACCCTACATTTTTCAGTTCATGTCATGTTGCGTCCTTTGAGGGTCTTTACCTCATACTTGAGTTTGCCTAATCATTTTATGGTGTCTCAAAACTATCCCTAGTTTGTCAGTCACTTCCTAATAAACTGACATACAGAAATTTTAGATCCATTTAAGCTAAACATATGTGGAAGGGAAGTATTCCCTACCTGGTTCCTTGGGAATATAACTGTCATTGAGATCATTGAGACCTGAATTGTTGGGCTCTGCCAGCCTGAGTTAAGAATGACAGGTATGTTGTCTTAAATTTACAGTTGGTTCATCAAAAGCATCTATTGTGTCTCATTAGGATATACAGGAATTTCTCAACTAGTTTGGAGTATAGCTTATCCGCATCACAATATGATGAGTACATAGGGGTATTTGTTTTAAATATCCTTTACTTTTTCTTAGTCAGTAGCTGGTTTATCAGCTGCTCCATCTTGTCTCAACAGGTTGAATTAATAGCAATGAGCAACCATTAAATGCAGATTTAACTGGGTCCATTCATTTGGGGGTTGCCCGTTACTTTGACTTGTTCTCAGTCCTCATAGTCTCTGGTTTCTTCTGGAAAAATGACATCCAAGTGGTTTCACTGTAGCTTTTGTACATCACCAATGTGAGAGTTAGGACAAGGATGTAGTCCACTGTTCATGATGTGGACTACTGAACCAAGGAAAAAGCCTTTAATAGCCATAGAGAAAAATCTTTGAGGAGAATGCCATATTAAAATGACTTCTACCATGATAGAGAACCGTCTGCCCATAATAATGTAGTCAGTACTTGCAGCCTTCTAGAAGTGACTACTGTGCTAACAGGTTCTGTTCCACTCGCAGCAATAGGTAATTTATATCACGTTACTTCATCTTCTGAGAGCAGCTAACAACCATGAAATGCTGTCACTGCCATTGAAGAAAGAGGCTGGTGTTGAGAATTTATATGGGAAACTAGATAAGCGGAAACCAGAAGATGAAGAAGTCATCTACAAGCTTTGAGCATGCTTGGGAACTTTGTTTTTCAAACTGTCTTCTAATGTACTTTGAATATGAATCTGTTGTAATTTTTGCTACTGTAAATTACAAGGAACTGTGAAAATCTGATTGGTTACACCAGTGTAAAATTGGTACAAGATTAATATTAGGCCATTCAGTTCAACTTCACAGTAGAAGAAGAAATTCCTGGAACCAATATAAAAAATCATATTGAAGTGAGGGAGCAGGAATCAACTAAAGCTTTGTAGGGAATGGCAGAAACAAGCCATTTTCTTTCCATAAAACTCTGCCAGGTGCTATTAGTGCCTCAGATCACTGTCTGATTCTTTCAGAGTTCAGGTTTCATGCTTCTAATGCATGAAATTATTTTAGCCCTTTGGGAATAATTTGGAGTATGTTGGAGAAGGCTGCATAGTAGTAATTGGGGAGCAGTTTGATGCATTGCTAAAATGCACAGAGGACAAAATGCCAAATGAGGTGTGAGAGCAGGTGAAGTGTGAACTCGCTGAAGTTGCAAAGAATATTATTGGGATAAAAACACACCAGAGGTGAGTAAAGCAGGACTCCAAAGAAGCATTCCAGCATGTGGAGAATCCCGGAGATCTCCAGAGGAGAATGCCCTTTGCCAAATTTATGAGGATTAAACCCATGGAATGTGGATGAAACCCATCTCCTGTGCAAAGGAGAAAGAAGACTGCAACAGGATAGCTGGGAAGAAGAGGTCCAACTCTGGTTTTAAGCTTCTTTTAAGGTATCTATCTATATAATACCATCAAGCTGAGTAGCAATTGCATCTTCATAGCAATAGATAAAATGAAGAAAAAGAACGAGGCAAATGTAACAAATTGCACCTTAAGCAAAACCTCCCTGTCAATCCCCTGTGGATAGGAAATCTATGTTTAGCACCATCTGATTCTGTACTATCCTGAGAACTCTGATGCTGCAAGGAAATGCAAGACACATTGTCAGACAATATTCTACTGCTCTACACAAGAGATCCGAAGGAGAGTTGATGATTCAGAATGATCTTGAACATTTTGGATTGTAAACTGTACACTTCCGCTGGATACTGTTGGAGCTCTGTTTGATTGGAGGTGGTGCGCTTGGGGAAGGACAAGCAAAGGTAGAACCTGTGTCATGGAGCTTGAGGTCAGACTGGGACAGAGAAATAGTGGCTGAAGAGCCAACAGCTAAGCCCAGACACTGTGGCTGCATTTTGATGCGTGACTAAGGTTTTTGTCTGAGGTGTGCTAGAAAGCATTGATTCCTCACACCTTTTCTCATTTGACTTTACTGAAGATCCTCTGAAAACACACAGCCATTACTTCCTTCAAAAAGCTGGAATTTGAATACAACAGCTTTAGGAGAAGGAGAGATCCCAGAGGAGGAAGAAGGATACTGCTAGCATGTGAACAGGTTTCTGTTGCTAAAATTGAATGAGAATTGGCTTAAAAATTGGGGTCAAACCTTGCAAAACTACTGCTTTGTTTCTCTCCCAGCTTTTTACACATCATATGGCTGTTAACACTGGAAATGGACCTCCCTTCACATTTGCAGACTCTGTTGTTTTGTCTTTCTGCTGCAAGGTAAAGGTTGTGATCAGCATCCTTGTGAGGTGAGGAAGAGGCACGTATGAAAAGTTTGCCCACAGAAACACACAGGTCCCTTCTGCCTGACGGCCCTGCCATGGCCCCTGCCACGGGCTGGAAGCACAGCCTGCCTCCTGCCCCCGTGGTGGGGAACATGAAAGCCAGGTGGTGCTGGGAGCAAATTGCCCTGGGGAGAGGTGGTAAGGCATAAAGCAGCTGGATGTTTCAGAGGATAGAGGACCATTGAAATGGAGTTTATGACATTGGAAAGAGCTGCTGTGTATAATGTCATGAGGCCTGAAGAAAGAGAACTGTTCCCTTGGGATAAGGAGATTTATTGCAGTGTGTGTAGCATCCCTGCAACTAGAGAAGAAAGATACACATTAGCAGCTGGTAGGAGGCCTCTGCTGCACTTCTGCCCCAATGGAGAAGGCAAGAATGACACACTGCTGTGAGCTGGGATGGGAGTGGAGCCCTGTACACCGGCTGGGGCAACTTAGAGGAACACTGACTTGGTGTGGAAGAAGGAAAATCTTAATTGATGTTTTTCATGGGGTTAGAGATACCACAGGATACCCCCCAGAGAAAAAGCTCAGTGAGTGAGCTGGAAAAGGAGAGAACTGGGGACCACCAGCCAATTCTAAAAAAATTTCTGGCGTGTTCTACTGGCCACTGCTGGCTATTAATATGGTTTCAAGTCTTTGTGCTGGGTTGTGGGATTACAGGTTGTTTACCTTTTGGCTCTTGCAGTACAGTATAGAGATGATTTTCATTTTTTCCCAACTTTTACTTTATCTGAAGTCCTTCCTGGTGAGTGGGTTGGAGGGAACAGAGAACAGCACATGGCAAACCTCTTCTGCTTGAGAAGTTCATGGGAAGATGGAACTTTGTACTTCTTGTCCTGGTGGCTCTTTACAGTTGTGCAGAGCTTGCTGTAGGAATTGTACACAGAGATGGGGAAGGAAAAGAAAGATTCTGTGCTTTACCTGGGTTTGAGGAATACTTTTCACTGATATTCGTATAAATACTTCATATACCAATGAACATAAGGAGAGTAACATGGTGTCTATCTTCTATTTCTTGGTGTACATTAATTTACTACCTTGCCTATGTGCCTAATGCATGCACCCTTTACACATCTCTTGTGCATCTCCAGCTGTGCTAAAACAAGCAAGGATATCTTCTATGAAGCTCTGTCTCTATTGCAGGAGATGCTTCTTGCTGAACTGAGTCTCAGAGCATCTCCTTGGCTTAAGGAAGGTGCTGTTAGGGTGACTCCTATAAAGGTAGTACATAAAATAACATAACAGGAGTGTGAACATATTAAATTCATGACAGAATTTCAGGAGGAGTTGGAGATTTGGGACTGGGGTTTTTGAGCCAACACTTACTTAAAGTGTCATCAGGACTAAGAGGTACTTCATGGAGGTCAGTTAACAGCATTTGTTTTGAGGAGCTACAGTTTTAATGACAGGGAGCAATATAGTGCTGGACAGGAGAGTCTACCACCTCAGAAATTAGTTTGGAAAAAATCAGTTGTCAGATCTTGCTTAAACAGTGTTGTTGCCTATCCCCTGCTTTCTGGAAGGATTTAAAGGGGCAAAGTGAAAAAACTTCACGTAGGATGTAGAGCTGAGCCATATTTCCATGTAGTGGGGCTGAGCCTCTATCAGACACGTCCTTTTCATAATGTGCGTTCTGACATTTCCTTATCACTCGGGGAGTAAGGATGCATCTTTTGCCTCCAGTAGCCCAGCTGCCAGAATGGAGTAAATATTGCTTTGTGGCCAAAGGGGCCCGTTAGCCTCCAGGAGACGCAAAACAGCAGCACTCAGAAAAATTAACAGCGGTAAAAGTACATTATACAATTGATCAATCTTTTGTTTTCAACACTGAAGCAATGCTACTTGGGGCATGCAGGTTATACCAGGGTCAGCACTTTCATTAGGAGATCTGGTCCTTCACCCTCATCCCAGCACCCTGGATGGGTGCCTGCAGTGGGTGCAGGCACTTGCCTGGCGTGGATGGGTGAGGCTGGGAGCAGCTGCTCAGTTCTAGGCAGCGTGAAAAATCAGAGACAGTTAGGTACAAGTGAAAATATTATAAGTTTCCCTGGTGTCAGCACAGGCCAGTTCTGATTTTAAAAATGAAATATGGCAGCTAATTAATCTAGATCACAGCTTAATCGCCTGTGGTGGGTTTAAAAAAAAAACATTTTTTGTGTGAATTTAGCACTCATGAAAGTGAGAGGCTGGGATTACTGCATAGACCAAAGCACAGCATGGATAAGCTGTCTCCTGCTGGCTCTGTTCATGCTCCCCTGTGGTGGCCTGCAGTAGCCACTTCTATTTCCTACAGAGCTTGCCTTTCATACCCTGCTCTGCAGCAGCATCCATGCACCTAGTGTGACACACACCTACCCTGTGCCTCCACATGCCCTTCTGGGAGCAGTCACAAAGGTTCAGAAGCACAGAGAAGCAGATCTACAGGTTTACTCCAGGACGATATGGGGAATGCCTCTTCCTAGGGCGCAGACTGTGGTGCACTCCCAGTATTAGAGGTGTGGTAAAACACCTAACTCCCCTGAGAAATGTGGTATAAATAGGGAAAGGAAAGGGATCAACAGAGAAGGCACTGAGGCAGAGGTCAGACAGCTAAGAAGCTGAAGGATTTGACAGCTCAGTTCTTTCCCTCAGACCAGCAGCAGGCCAGCACTGGGAAAAAGAAAAACAATCTGTCCAATTTTGTAGATTGAGTGCGTTTATGTTTTGTACAGATTTCAGAAAGATACAAGCATTAATCCTTCATTGCACATCTCAGCCATCATTAGCAAGTTACTTTCTGCCAGTGTTTTCGGTAGATGTAGGTCTTGCAGAGGGAGGCATCACAGGCACTGTCTGCAAGACAGTGTCAGCCAGTTGGTTGAGTGAAGTGAGGGATAGCATGGGGGAAGGCAGGTGCATGTTTGAGAGATGAGCAAAACAGATGGACCAAGCTGAGTGCATGTGATGGATCACAGAAAGGACCAGGACAATGTGAGACATGACTGTCTATTAAATTTTGTGGAATGACTAAAATAATCTGTCAGCAAAAGGACAGTTTCCTACTCTGTTCAGTCAACTTTTTTAGTAAGAGACTCTACAGTTAGGAGCAAATCCTTTCCTTTTTCTGTCCTCTTTCATTCACACTTACGCTAAATTGTGATTCCGACTGCTCTTGCAGGTTAACAAAGATGAGCAGAGGCCAAGCAAGCAAATGTGGAAGGCAGGGCAAGAGCTGGTGTTGCTGATCAAAAATTCTTTGCCCTGGGAGCTGGCACCACAACCTGGGATCAGGGTTGTCTCTGTGTCCCTGGCACCCATCTTGGCATTGCAGTATTGGTTATTTGGTGGATTCCAAAGTTCTGATTAAATTTCAGCTTGGACGTTTACATTTTTCCTTATTTTCCATTATAGTTTTAATGGGACAAACAATTCTTTTTTTGCTTCAGAAGCTCTGGCTGTATGCAGCAGAAGAGCTGCTGGATTAGGCTTCAGTGATGGGATGAGTGAAATGGTCTCTTAACATGCATACAATTTTGAGTTGCTTCTTATTCACTGTGAATCATCATTTCTAATGTATCTTTTTAGAGTGATCTGAGTGGATAGAAAAGGAACTCTTCCATTTTGTGAGGTAATAACTGTAACCTAGGTGAAATAAAATACAAAGACAAAAGCTTTAAACAAAAATGGATTGTTAATGTTAATAAAATACAATAGTACTGTTTTATCTGTAACCTTCAGCAATTATACTGATCTAAGTAGCAGCAAATACTTGGTGATTAATTTGAATAAAAATGTTATTTCTTATTTTGACATTTAAATGAATGTGAAGATGAATGAGAAGATGAAGCAATCATATTTACTGAGGGTGTGGGAATAGAGAGGCCAGAGGACAAGAGAGATCCAGAGAGTACACTACCCATTCACTCGGTGTTATGACCAGCAAAGAAAGTCCTGTCTTAGCATAGTAAGTAGGGAACAACATGATTTTCAGCTTGAAAATGCAATATTAGTGGATTGGTTTTTGTTGTGTAATATTTGATCCGTGAGGGCCCTGTGGCTGGAAGCCTGTAAAGCAATTTGAGAAATGTAAGGAATGTGTAACAAGGTAAGAAGTAAGAGAAGAGACAAAGAATTTACAATAATGTGGAATGGGTTGTAGTGGGAGAAAAAGGGAGAACTGCACATATCAGAAAGCACTTTAAAATTATTTGAGATAGACACATGCCCACTAGGTCAGAAACAATGAGAATCTGGTTTGTCCTCTTCAATTTGCCATTGTTATTACACAGTACATTTCCCCACAACATCTTAAATATAGCTGTTTTGTCTGAGGAAGAATAGCAGATACATGAGTTTTTTGAATACCTTTGATTTGTTCTTGCAAAACAGGACTTTGAGAAGCCTGTGGGCACACAATTAACTCATTTTAATTCAGCCCTTGTGGGAAAGGGTCGGGGTCTCTCACTCTGTCTCTTTGAAATTGCTTTGTAGAAGAGATGGTTAGTTAGCATCGACTGAGCATCTGCCATCCAGACTCAGTGAATAATCCCACTCTGCATTAGTAGAGGAGAGAGAAATCAGACAGGGCAAAACAGCAATGATTAGTTAGCTTTAGTGCAGCCTGGGGATGCATGTGGTCTAGGCAGGATTTATTTGGCTTTCCCAATTTTAATTTCTGTGTTTCTCTGTGAGCTAGTCAAGACCAGGCAATCAGCAGTCCCAGAGGTAAAAAAGCAGAGCTGATATCTAATTTTTCTCTCTCTTTTTNTTTCCCTCTTTTTATTTTCCTTCATTTGTGATTTTGGGTCACAGAAAGGTGAGAGCATCCCTGAAGAGGGCAGCACAGGCTCCCCAAACCCTGTGGTGCTCACAGAGTACAGTTAATGCTTTCTGGCCTGGCAGAGGGAACCTCTCCTTCCTTCCTTCCTTCCTTCCTTCCTTCCTTCCTTCCCTCCCTCCCTCCCTCCCTCCCTGCCCCACACGCCTTTCGCTCTC
>VZTX01019028.1:238822-416964 GCA_013400915.1 Pardalotus punctatus
CCTTCCTTCCTTCCTTCCTTCCTTCCTTCCCTCCCTCCCTCCCTCCCTCTCAGACACTCAAGTGGATATTTCTCCTGTTCAGAACTCCCTTCTGCTGCCGGCTCGTGTTCCCACTGAACTAAAATTTTAGCAATGAGAAACTTGGTTTTTTTTCCTAGCTGTGCTGTAGTGAAACTATGTCTTTGCATTATTGTCATTTCTGAGTGAAAATTATCTTTCTCTTTAAATAACTGAAGCAAAATCAAACATACATTAAGAAGGAAAAGAAATTCTGAAAATGGTTCAAATGTATGTATAATGGAAGTTTTGGAGCAAATCAAAAAGTTTTTGCAGATTTTGTTGTAATTGTTATAAAGATATTTTTTTCCCTCTGGTATTATGTCCCTACCAATAAATGAAGTACATACATAGTTCTTGGAAACCCACAAAGTAACTCCTGTGATTAAGCAGCTTTCCCACTTTCTGTTTCTTAAGGAAGCTGAATGCTCTAAAGCTGGAATAAGGATTGAAGCCCAGTTCCCAGCTCCTCTATAAATTCCCTAGATGAACTGAACAAACCCTTCAAGTCTGATTCTCTCCTCATCTGTAAATTTTGCATCAAAACATTCTCTATCCTTTAATTTGTCTCTGGAATGCAGGTTCTTATGGACCAAGACAGATCTTTAATACATAGTACACTGCCTAACACTTTGGTTCAGTGAAGTGCTTTTACAATGAGAATAATGCCTTTAATAATACAATCTGTCCTGTCCCAGTAATCATCCCACAAATTAGTTTGTTTTCCAGTTTTGCTTTGGTGGGAAGAAAGGTCCTGGAGATGGGTGCCTTGTGCTGGGCTGTTTAGCTTGAATTTCTGTAGTAAGGGTGAAGGCTTATGTGCTGTGCAAATGCATCAGTGCTACCCTGACACAGATTTTTTGGCAAAAACTACTCTACCTCTTTCCAGGCATGTTCCTATATGTGTATGCATAAAGTTACATTGCACGTGCCAGTCCTGATTTGCACACTCAGATACTGGAGATAAGCACATTTTGTAGTTCTGCAAAAACATCCACCTTGGTGAGGAGATCTCTGTGTGTTGCAGTGTGTGCGTAAGCACTAATTTCAGAGACCTTTTAATCTTGGCAGCATCTGTATCACACTGTCTGTGTCCTGCGTCTATTCATACTCTGTGCCAAAGTCACAAATGACAAAGTGTTTTTCTTGCTTCTGCTTACCTGTTGTCTTTCTCCCTTTGAGGCATATCTGCTTCAGTCTGATCCAGATTGCCTTTGACTTACAGTTACTGGGATTTATTTTTCTGTTTTCTGCCATCTTTTAGAGTTTTCAGAATTAATTTCTCTTCTACATCCCCTTCCTCCCTATGGTTCCTATCTTCTGATTATCTGTGTCTCACTAGTGAAACTGGCTTCCCAAGACTACATCACATACCTGTTAGAGCCACTCAAGGTTCACTTCTCCTCTCACCTCAGCCAGGCTTCCCCCTAATCTGCAGTGTTGCTTTGCTCCAGACTGGATGAGCTAAAGTGTTTGAATTCTACCAATGTGAATGCTGTATGGCTCTGCTATTCTGGGAAGCTTTGTAACCTGAAGAAGCCAATATTGATGGTTTAATTACTTCCCAGGTCAGTAAGGAGGGCAAAGCTACTGCTCAGGTTTATCTCCTGGGCAGTTCTGCAGTATCATCCTTTTCTTGTCAAATTTAGGACTCCCATGGCTGAAGGCTCTTTTGAAAAAAAGTTCTAATAAAGAAATCTTCCTTGGTACCACCATCAGGGGAGGTGGCCTGTGGATGGCAGACACTAGAAGTCTCTGTACAGTGTACTTCAGCAAGTCTCTGTTCACCATCTATTTGCCTGATGTGCCCTGCAACCACATGGCTCTGTTCAGACCCAAGCAAAGCGTTAGTGGTCTCCACAGCAGAAATGTTGCTTCCTAGTTCCTTCCTTCACCACCTAATGGCTGTGCTTTAAACACTAACATCTCATCTTCACCTGTCTGGAGACTGCCACCTCAGCAGCACTTACGTTTTTTGTGACAAGGTGCTATTCAGTGGCCTACCCTCAATTTCCCAGGAAAATGAGACCAGACATCACTAACCCTGAAGTGCAGCAATGAGAGTATGATGTTTGTTTGGGATTATAGGAGATCCTTTTCCCTGTGCTGGATTCAGTTCTAGCTGTCCTGCAACACCCACTAGAGCTAAAATGTGACAGACTGTTTCTGTAATGGTGGGGGAAGAAATTGCTCTTTAAGAGCTGAGACATCAATGAATGTGCCAGATATGAGAATTCTTGTTGTCTACATTTCCTCAGCTTGTCTTTCCTGTAGCCAAAAGTTAAAAAACCCACAATGATTTCTATCCAAAGATTGTAATCTTGTATAATAGTAGGCTCCAGACTGACCTCCAGGTGAAGCAGGTATTACTGGATGTCACATAGAATGTATATAGCCCTACATTGTTTAAGATGTTAACAATAATTAATTTTTTCAAAATGTATTACCATATGCATGTTCTGTCTCCTGCACTGTTTCCTCTGCCTTTGAATATTGATGTACTATGGGAAGTTTATGCTGTTCCCTGAGGTCTACACACAAAGCAAAAAAGCCTCCCTGTGTAAGGTGCACATGGACGACTCATCTCAAAACTCCTTAGGCCAGCTGGTTGGCACCTCTTCTTTCCTTTCTTTATTTTCCAATGAGTGAGTATACAAAATGGAACTAGAGTTTCATGTAGGACATGAAGCTAAGTCCTGAATGTGTCCTTGCTATATATTTATTTCAGTGGAACATTGAAAAATACACTTGAAAAACATAGCAACAATTTGTAAAATATGGTGAGGAAGGTGTGTGAAAATAATTGTGGTTTCATTTCTTAATGCAAATTTTTTCCCTCAGCATTACAGAAAGAAGTTTGATATCATGGCTTGAGAGCATGAAACAGATACAGAAGACAAAAATAATTTTTTTTAATTTGCATTATTTTCTGGGTTTAATGGCATTTTAAAATTTCAAGGGTATAATTTAGATTCTAATATTTTGGGTGCTTAAGTTTGGTGACACCTCTGTGGCAGGTTTGAAATTAATGAAGTATTGTGGACTGAGCACTGCAGGGTAAATCTCAACAGAGACTACTAAAGTCATAGGTAAGTATGGGTCTGACTTGTAGTTCTCTGGAATGCCAAGACTGAAATTACCCATGGGCTGTGTTGGCAGGATGGTTTGATGTAGGCGTCAAAGGTACCCATTTCTCCCTCCCTCCGTATGCAGTGTGTGTTTGTGGCTGTATCCCATAATACCAGATACGCATTCCACCGCTTTCCCCCCCTCACCACTTGTCAAAGTTCAACAGCGAGAAAGTAAGAAAGTGACTCCAAAGTGTCAGCCCTTAGGGTACAGCAGTTGTCACCCACCCTTGGGAGGGCTGTTATGCTTGTCTTTTCCCAGCTGGAGAATAAAACAGCACAAAAACTTGAGGCTCTGTCCCACATCTGGTTCTTTCTATGTCACAAGGTAGTATCACCCCTGCAGTAGTCCAAATGCTTTCCCATCTGAGGAACTTTCCTCTTTCTTCCAGTTGTGTGCTTCTGCTGCCCAGGGTACATTCCTGGAAGAACGCTGCCTGTGACACAGCAGATCAATGGGCACAGACCCAAGTCCCTGCTACCAAGGATCAATATGATGTTGGAGTACAATGCTGGGGCTGGCATTGCCTACTCCTTTCAGGTCTGGCATCAATTAGCTGCAGCCTGCAAATAGAAGTGGAGCAGTAACACTGCAACCTCGATAACCTGTCCTGAGGAGCCTGCCAGAGTCAGGGGGCTCCTTGCTGCCACTGCAGCCAATAGACCCATTTCATTAGGCTGGAAAGGTTAATTGCATTGAAAACTGGCATCATCCTCAGCACATGATCATTGTAAAACTCCACAGTGGTGTGAGTCCTGACCTGAAGCTGTCTAAGGGAAGCTCCTCTGCCCTCTGAGAAAATTTGCTCAGCAAGGCTTCTGTGCAGAGCAGTCAGACCTCATGTCTGTCACAGTTCTCTTGCTGAGGTCCCTTTACTTTGCTTAGAGAAAGGTGGTGAATTTCAATTTTTTCAGTGATTTTTGTTGAAATACAGACTTTGTTACCTTCGCAAGCATCTTGTCCTTTTGTTAGAAATGGCATCCTAGAAAGCAAGTAAAGGCTAATGTTGGGGTCTGAGATTTGGCTTTCTAATTAATTTGAAATGTTTGAGGTATTTTAACTGAAAATATTAAAGAAGAGCAGAAGATTATTTTGTGATCTGACACAGAAAACCTGACAAAACCCGGGTATTCAGAGACAGCCTTGTTCTCTGGTTAGTGGTGGCTGAGGAATAGCTGGTCTATTAAATACTCAGTTGCAGCTTTTTATAAACCCTTCTGTCTCCCCTTTGTAGTCACCTTCTGTGGGCCATCTTACTTTAAATTTCATGTCAGAATGTTGGTTTCAGAGAAAGAAATCTGCTAACATAGATGAGAACTTCTACTGCTAAACAGAGAGATGAGGACAGAAGGATGTGAAGATGCTGTGCATGTAGAGCTGCTGCTCTCTAAAAGGAGTCCTTTAGCATACGCATAAGTCACATCTCTGTCAGGATGTGGCTGCTGTGGCATCCCAGCTGTGTGTGCCCAGCACCAGGTCAGTGCCTAGCATCTTGTGTGTAACTGCAGGGCACCTGTGTTGAGGTAGGAACTCGCCTTGAAGCTGGTCAGCTGATTTTTCACCTTACCCACTTGTTACAGATTCATGTGACAGGCCTAAAGGGATTCACGCGTTCTCATTATGTCTAATTCCTAACACGTAACACGGCTCTGTAGCTCCCCTGTCTCCTCTGCCCTCTGTGCAGGGATCTTCTGCTGCAGTTTGACAGGAAGTGAATGAAAGAAGGGTTTAAAGGTCTGAAGTAGGAAGTGGCGAGGAGGATGTAAGGGAACATTTCAGGCTTGGGAGAGCTGATTTGTATTTTGAGGTGCTCTTCCAATGTGCACAGGGTTCTTGGTGGGAAGGGCACAGTGAAGAGCTTTCTCTTTAATACAGTGTGTGTTTTATCTCCGCAGACTTCTTGCAGACTTAGTTTAAAGATCTTAGCTCAATACCATTAGTGTATCTCTGCTGAAGGCCCTTTATAAAATTGATTAGAAAGTGGGCTTTTGCATGTGTGTGTGTGGGCTCTAATCTGATTTGAGTCCGAGATGGTATCTTTAATTCAGTGCATCGCGGCAACTAACTCACGAACTTCACCGAGAGTCAGAGCCCCTAATTTGGTTTGAGAATACATTAGCAAAACGAACTCAGAAGGCCCCTTTTCGGGGAGAGGAGGAGGGGGTGTCTTGATGGGGGTCTTGGGGGGAGGACTGGAAGAATTGGCTTGACAGAGAAGAGTCGTGGATTTAAACAAGATTGTGGGCATGATATTCCTGCAGTGGCTCCCAGGGAAAAAAAAAAAGGAGGAAAGAGAGAAGATTGATTGATTGATGGCCTTGCACAAACCACAGAGAACAAAGTGAACCTCAAAGCAGGCTTAACCCCTTCTTCCCATGCAAACAGAGAGAACTTGGCGTGCTCTTTATCCAGAACTGTTTTTTCTTCATCTCATTCCTTCATCCTGCTCTGTGGGCTGGTGCTTAAAGCAGACACTAACGTTGCAGAAGAAATAGTATGCTTTTGCTCTGGCAGATGATCCACGCTATCAAACCTTTTCAGGACTGATCCAACTTGAAGTAAAATATTACACCACATGTACCTCTTTGCTTCCTCCTTACTTCCTGAAATAGAAAAAAAAAACAGTTAGAAAGAAATAAATAGACCAGCACAGCTGGTCTTGGCTGTGGGACAGTGAAAGTGGTGTTTTGCTCCAGGTGATATTTAAAAGCCAACCCTGGGGATTGTTAGACTGAACGGAGTAGATACATACATCTACTGACAGCTTTATAGCTAACCTTCATTCTTCAGATCCCATATTCATGTATGACATGCAGTGGGGGTTCTGTTGGAGGGGGAGACAGGGAGGGGAAGAAACTCGCCAGCTTCTCCACAAACATTTTTAAATAAAATATTATTTAAATTTAAGAAATTGTTAAAATAAATGGGAGAGTAACTCATCTTAGATTCTGTTGGGTGCTATAAAAATACTCAAGATAGGAGTAAATATTTAATTTGAAAATGTAATTAGTAAGCTGTTAAACACAAAATGTTTGCTATGTTAATTCAGTTTTATGGCTGAAGTCTTGCACACACAGATGTCAGAAAACTCCAAATTCTACCTCCTTCGGTGACAATATTGTACTCCCCTTGCAGCTGGGTAGTATTTCTTCTTGCCAGGAGTATAGTGTTCTAGGACTTGCTGCCTACAATTTTTTAACTGGTACAGTTCCATTTATTGCAAGGGAGCATTACTGACTTATATTCAGTCTGGGCATTCATATCATGTCTGCTGTATATTTTCAGATAGAGGCTCTTAAATTGTATTTACGAAGTATTTACAAGATGTCCATTTGATTGGATAGGCAAGGCACTCTTGGACACAAATGACTAATACAAATGCACCTATGTGTTTGTGAGTGAAGTTGACTGAGCCATTGGTTTTGCAGTAAAAGTGCATCTTTTGTAGTCGCAGTATTTGTGTTTTGTGAATATGACCCTCTCTGTGCAATAGCATGTTATGGTTGGTTTAGGCAGGGCAACACCAAATTGCCTGACTTCAGTATGTTGCAAAATGTTTGGTAGAGTGGTCCTTTATGATTTATGTTTCAATTGCATTGCTTGAGTATAAAATCAGCCTCAACCACAGCTACACAGAGGACACAACATATTCAGAGAAAGCTGAGGTCCTTCCTCTCAAGCAGTGAATTTTTGAGAGGGAGCTGACTGTGCTTTCAGGAATGAGGAATCACAAAACCAGATACCTCAGAAATGGAAGACTTTGGCAGTAGGTCTTGCTGCTCTTCTTTGGATATTCAACTGGATTGATTTGAAGCTTGAGGTCAGCTGTTGAGCCACCTTCAAGTAATTATTTTAGTTAGCCTTCATGCTCTATAGATAGTATACCATATGCTTAGTTGAAGTTCCTTTTCCCACCACCTCTGATGAACTGCTGAGGTCAGCAATTTTATTTCAGTAGCTTGCTCTGATGAACTTTATTTCTATACCAGCCTTCCCATCCAGACAACACTGCAGTGCAGAGAAATAATCCAATTTTACTTGATTATTAATAATTACTCTCAGCTGCTATTTTTTCAGTTGATTGATTTGAATAAACAGTGCTCTGATGATATACACCAGAATCCATAACTCCTCTTCCTTTTTTACTGTTACTTCAGCTCAGCCTTCTCCAGGCACAATGTGAAGCAGGGGATTATAATGCAAAGTGGCATTTTAAAATGTGCCTTCTTGCTGTTTTTTTAACTAGGTGTGACCAAAATTCATTTATCTGGATTGGTGGAAGACTACAGGCCCTTAATAATGGCTCTAATTTGCAAGCCAGTGCTTTTGCTAAGCACGTTTTCCACTGCTCAATATTGAAGCTGGACAAAACATCTCATATTTTTGTTTTAGTCTTCCAAACTGATCAAAGACTATAGGTTTGCAGGAAGTGTGCTTCATACTTACAACCTTGTCCCTTGTCTGACTGGTTGTGTATCCCTCCAGGAGGGTTTCAGGCCATGAGTCTCTTTGGAGTGATCTCACCTTGCAGTTGAGTGAGGTTTTTGCAGTACCAAATTTGACAGTTTATTTTTTTATTTGGAAGGAGCGTATTACAAGGCACTCTTTCAACAACTCATGGCCTGAAACCCTATCCAGCAGTTCTGCAGGGACAGAAGAACTTTAAGTGTTTGCAGATTTGTCAAGAACTTAAACACCTCAGCTAAATTATGCACAAAAATATAGGAAGACAAACACTGAAATTCCTGTTTTCACCAGCTTAGTGCACAGTCAGGAACAACTTCTCCCAGCACTGCAATCCAGTTGCTGTAACTCCCTTGCTGATTCAGCCTGTTTTGTACCATGGTACAAAATGTGTGAATGCCAAGGGGTGAACAGCACTGCAACCAGTACCTCAGAAAGTCAGAACAGGCAGCTCAGGTGTAGCTGGGAAGAGTAGTGGTTTTCCTACTGAGCAACTGCTGTTAGCCCTGTGGACTGGGATTCTCTCTGGGAAGGTGGTTGGTACAGCATGGGGGACAGTTTAGCTACTTGTAACTGTTTTGATCTGCATCTTGCATTCCTTAAATTCATCCTGGTTTGAGAATAATGCTATTTCCAGGTTGGGAAAGGGGGAAGGGAGAAGATTGCTTCAACACGAACAGAATTTGCCTCCTCTTTTGCATGCAGGAAAGTTGTCAGAGGCATGTAGAATTTTGATTTATCTGCTTAGAATTAATCCAAAGAAATAAACAAATCCCTATTAAATGTTTTTAAGGAGCCTGATGTTGCTGAATTTCCTCTGGAGTGGGCTGAACAGAGTGGACAAGCCTGTCAGAGCTGGCAGCACATGACTTCCAAGGGATGCTCAGGCCAGTGAATGTCACCCAGAGATAGAGCTGTGTGAATGAATGCACTCTACCCTATGATCTGCAATGTGTGGGAAGGGCCATCAATCTGTGCAGTGTGACTGGCAGAAGAGTGTTTATTAGTGTAAGTGGGAATTTCTGAGAAAGTCCTCTACTGGAAAAGTTCACCTTCCTTTTTTCCCGGGAACATTTGAAATAAAAGTGTGTTTGGCGTAGTTAAACACTAGAAGACAAGTCTCCAGAAACCCGGTAAAAGGCATGGGGTAGCTGAAGTGTTCAACATTCAGATGACTTTTCAGATCCTGAGGTCCAGTTCATGTTCAGATCAATAGAAATCACAATTTGATTTCAATAGGAGCTGGATCAAGGCTTAAATAAAGAGCCAGGATAGTGTACTAACTACTTCTGATTTATTTCCCCTGCAGCTACAAAATTCTGGGTGAGGTTCAGGTGGCAGGTAAGATACTCAATTCCAACATTTTTCCTCAGCAAGCTGTAAAATGAAGCATTTTTTCTGGCTCACAGAGGTGCTAAGAAGTAGCACTCCTTACCATGAGTGAATGAGAAAGAAGTTTCATTCAGGCTCTCATCAAAGTGGATAGAATGTCCAGGTCAATTTTTGTAAACTGATAGGCAGCCAGGGTTTCAGATCTTCTGATCACATGCCAGCAGTGATTTCATTGTGATGCAGAAGGAATGGGGTAAAGCTTGAATGGCACCAGATGGAAAAGTGGAACTGTGTTTCTCCAACAGCACTCAGCTTTCAAATCAGAGGGATTGATTTTTGGCTGCAGGATGCTCCTTGACACATGGTTAATCTCTGAGTAATACAGGATAACCATTTTATATGAGTTGATGGCACAGATTCCCCGGTACTCTTGAATTTCCAGAACTTTTATGTAGATTTCCACCTTTTCAGATTATTTAGATGCAGTTGATTTTTCAGTCTCGATTTCTCTATGCTGTCCGGTTAAAGAAGATAGCATGAAGTGTTGAAACGTTTCTATGTACATTAGAACATAAATATTTCTGAATGTATATAAGTGCAGAAAAGAGACTTGCTGAGTGAAGCACAAGCAGAGTGCTGTATGGAAGACACAAGGAGGGGAGCTGCATGGAAATTAGCATCTTGGTTCACAGAATATTTGTTTGAAAATGTTATTTCATGGCAAATCTGACTGCAACCTGAAATTTTAGGTAAAGTAGAAATTCCAATAAAATTTATTTTTAAGAAAGTGCCAATATTTTGTTTCATTATGTTCTTGAAACAGTGCATGATTAGTTCATCAAACAACACATGAGGCAACACATGACAGGCTAAATTAAGTGCTAGGAACAAAGCAAAGTTAAACGTCTAGTTTTTTTTAGAGTTGTTTTGGAAATTCTACGGTAAAAAACATTGCCAAAATTGACTTAGTTCTGTAATGAAACAGAATAGTATTTTAAAACAAAAATTAATTTTTGGTGAAAAACTTTGAGTGAAGTATAATTGCAAAGGAGAATGGAAAAATGGGTTGTGTGGAGGTGTGATCAGGAGGCAGCTGGTGTGTGCAATAGCATGTGGGGAGACAGGATTTAGGCAGTATTAGAGATTAGGTTATTGTGTAGACTGGGTCACAGGGGACTGGGCTTAAGGTATAGTGAGGTGTAGGAGGAGGTCAGAATTGGTGTGTATTATAGAAACAGATTTGTGAAGCCAGTGTTCTCTTCCTCTGGTTAGTTTGTATGCAGGAAAACACTAGCTACTTGCACTTCTTATGCAGGCAAACCTGAGAGCTGTGGTGCTGAAGAAGGGGGTTCAAATTCTGCTGATAATCTGAAGCAGAGGATATTATGTGAGCATAGAATTTATCTGTCCACCATTCTGGTTACCACACTCATCTGCATGCTCCATTCTTTCAGTCATAGGTGCTGTTAGACTCTCAAGGTGCTCCTGAGAGGTAGGTCCTTCAAGACCACATCAGCTGGGGGAAGCAGCGTCCTGGAGAGCTGCAGTGACTTCCTGAAGTCTATGAGAAGATCAGCATTGAGGCTGGAATTAGACTTTGAGACATTTTGGCTGCATTTTAAGGGCTCACTACACTGTACTTCACTTCCTCATGTTGTAAGCATGTGTCATAAAGCCAGTGACTAGGAGTCATAACATGTATATGGGTTCTTGGGCTGTGTTTGGGGCATGGTTAGCTAGTGGTGATTGAGGCATAGAATGATTCCCAAAACTCCGCTCCCAAGAGTGGGCTCAGAGAAAGGTGGGACACAGAGACAGATCTGTGAGGGGAAGGGCTACTGTATACAATGGTTAGACAGAGATGGGTGTGGGACACCAGTTTAGTTTGCCAAGGGCAGAGGGAACTGGAAGGCTGGGCACACAGAGCAGATGAAGTGTGAGTGTGTGGAGTTATAGATCCTGTCTTTATGCATCACATTGATCTCATTCAGTGTGTTATACTTAGCATTTTGTTTATATAATCTCAGGGTGTTGCAGGGGTTTGTTTATTTTTAACTCCTGGATGACTGGCAGTTCAAATTTGAATGCTATCTGCTTATAAATGGGAGAAATTTGTCCAGGCCCAGCAAAAGATCTTTGTCAAAGGCTTTCTGGAAATTGAGTGAAATGCGTTTACTTGACTACTTATGTTACCTTGTCAGCTGGGAGCTAAGTCCAGACAGGCAAACTATGTATGGGCTGGTGAAAGCACTGACCACCATTTGCATGCATTGGTAAATGGTTGTATCAGTTTGTGACGCTTGTTATGTGTTACATTTAATTTAGGAGTTTAGGTAGGAAAAAGAAAGAGGGATAAGGTACTTTCTGCATCATGCACGGGTCTGGTGCAAAGCCAGCCACCTGGTGAAGTATGTCATGTGACTAGAAGAGTTTGGAACTAGAAGCTGTCTCATAACCATGTGGTCACGCCTGACCTCACTGCTGGTGGCTGCTCACTGACTTCATGTTGTGTTTCCTACTGTAGACAGGGTTTGAGTGAAACCAGTTTGTGGATTTGAAAATGACTCCCTAATGTAAACAGAGTGCTGAATTAATAGAAATCATCACCTGCCAGAGATTTTAGCAACACCTCTGGATGCCCCTTTCTTCCTGTATCACCACCAGATTCTCCAGGAGGCACTCTTGTTTCCCAGAAGAATCCAGCAAGGACTAAGAGGATTTCCTCCCTGCAGGTTTAGATAGTGTTCTGTGTGTGTCTCTAGGGTCTATTGAACCCTGGTGAGGCTAGGCTCCAGAACTTGCTTTAGAATTGACCCTGTTTGCCCTGATGGGTTTGCAGTGCTCGCTGCTGGCTTGTCACCAGACATTGATTTCTATTTCCCCTTGCTCTGAACTCTTGCATGGCTCATACAAAGTGAGCTCGGTCTGTCTGCTATGAGCTGTTGGGGTTGTTCACTGGAGGGAAAGTCTTTGGCTTCCAAGACCTCTCACCATCAAAATACCTGGTAAAGCTGTCTTGTTGCCTCTCCCTACCCTTTTTTCCCAGGTTGCTCACACCTTCTGTTCTGCATGTGTCTATTCCCCCTCAGCCCGCTACTGTGTGTCCATTGTCTTCTCTCTCCATACATCTAATGGAGGTTGGTAATCCCGTTAGGTGCTTGCAGCGGGTGCTGCCGAATTTGCTTGCAAACGCCTGTGCCAGGTCGAGTGTCATTGCCAGCAGCACTCTTGGCGGGATGAAGGTTGCATTAGCGAACAGTAATTGAAATGCAAAATAACATTTTGATCGAGCGAGCAGGCTGTTTATTTATCAGATCAATAGCCAAAATGCCCCATCTGGAGAAGTCAGCGTGATAACAAGTGATAGCATCCCAAGGGCAAAGGGAACAAGCACAGCAGGGAGGACATGCCGTCAGGGTGGGCTGGTTTCGGTTGGGTCACACCAGGCCATCAGTTGCTGAAATTTGCTTTCTTTAGGGTCCCTACTTTGAAGAGGGAAGGCCCCCTCCTAGTTGCGTCAGCAAAAGGCTCCAGACCTCTGGAGAGAGGACAAACTGTTCTTAAATAAGGGATAGGACAGATTGTAAAATCATGTAAAATCACAGGCGGTCTTCCTCCTCCCATGATAGACACAAGACTGTGCCTCAAGGTGCAGACTGCAGATGATATGGCTCAGGTGGTGATTTTTGATTGTTTGTTTTTGCTTTGCTGCATTATGTTTGCTAAAATGATCTGAACACTCACAGTGATGATCAGGAAGTATGAAGTCATAGTTTGGCTTCTATAGCAAAGCTGCTGGAATGGTATCTAGGTGCATCCACATGATGAGGAAAGGAGAGATGTGAAAGAAGGGAGTTGTGTGTATTTTCACAATAAATTTATACTATGCATGCGTGCCTTCTATATACAGATACCCTAAAGAATAAAGCTGTGTAACATTTAAACCTATCTCAGAAAGGTACTATATAAAAGTGTAGAAACGTCTGTATAGCTTCTTTGCAGGTGCCTGTCTGCCTCTCTGTCTGCTTTGTTATATCTGTCTGTTAGCTTCTGCTTAGCCATTAGTAGGGATACTAAAGAATGGAAGAGGAAGAGAAACTGAGGTTAAAGAGCTTGCAAGCTTTTGTTTCTTCCTTTCAAATCCAAAAACAGTAACAAAGAAAAGCGAAAACTTTGTGGGATGAGAAAATAATCTATTGATGATAAAAAGCAGTATTTTTGTAGGGTTCTTGTAATCACATTTAGTTAAATTTTCCTATAGTGGTTCCAAATTGTGAGGAAAATTGAAGCAATTGGAAAGTATTTTGCTTTAGAATTTTTTTTGGCTGAACTGAGTTTTTAGGGGGTTTTTGTTTAGTTGGTGGGGGTTTTTTTACATCTAGAGAAAGGAATGTGCAAGTTTTGCTGAGTATTGGGGAAAATTGTGTGTTTGTTCTGCTATACAGTTTCTGTTTAAGCAGCAGTTGATCTTGTCTCTTGATTCAGGCAAGTAAGAATGCAAGACACTGTGGGGCGTCAGGTGGGGTTGGACTTGAGTGAACAAGAAGCTGCTTCATCAATCAAAGGAAATGGGGACAGTCAGGAAGATGTATGAATGAAATGGATTTGCAGTAAGTTATGGGGGTTAGAAGCTGGAATTTGGGTCAGATACAGCTGCATACTTAATATATACAGTGTGTGCTAAGAGGTCTGCTAAATACCTACTGAAGGTGGGAGTGTAGAAACTCAGCAAAACTGAACCTTGAGGTTATTCTAAATAGGTAGCTAAAGATAATCCTATGTTACAGCAATGTGAGGTGTGCAGAAGGAAACCACTGTTTCCATGTGTGACCTATTCTCTTTGCACCTGTGGTATTCATTAGCTGGAAAGGAGTCTGGCCCACAGTTACCTCTGTCATGCACTCCCTTTCTTTGCTTTTTCAAGTGCTATATCTCAGCCTCACTGTGTAGCACAGGTTTCTTGTCTGTCCTTGACCCCATGTGGTTCTCTAGTTCTTCTGTCTGCACTGACAGCCCCACTCACTCGCACTTCCACACTTTTTCAGTGATTCTGGGACGTCTTCCGTATGCCATCTCCAGTGTTCGCACTCACACTTACCTTGCTTTGATACTGTATCATCTTAATAATCCTTTCTGGAGAGTCAGGGCTAAAAAAAAATTCAGTTTGAAAAGCACTAATTGCCCTTTGTTATTTCCCATGCTGTAATTTATGTGGAACTAATTTCAGTTAGTTTTTCAAGATCTGTCAGGTTTTGAGCAATGTTTCTAATGATGAAGCACTTAGTTATAGATTTCTCTGAAAGCTACAGGTGGAATCTAGGCAAAGTCCATCTAATCTCTCTGGATTATTTTGGCAAGGGTGGGAGAAGGAGGCAGAATCCCACAACAGCTGTGTTGTTGAAGCATAAGAAATAGAAACAGTCCCAAAAAAATATTACCAGCTCAAACACAGAGAATTTCTAAATGCATCCAGGTTGAATAACATTTAAATTCAGATTTTGTCTCAATAAGCCCAAAGTCCTCCTTTTCAGTTAGATAATACTCCTAAAGAAATGTCAATTACTAAGTCTCTTTGCACATTTGTTTCTAGGCTGATGTCTTTGATATGTATCTCCCATCCTAACTCCTTCCTCAAACACTTAGAAAAATTAAGCAATACCTCTGGGTCTCTCTTTTTTTCATGCCATTTTTCACCATGAATTGTATGCAAGGTTGAAGGGGGGATGTCTTCAGTGAATATCTTGACATGCAAGAAGTGCAGGCTGAAGAATTTTCACTGGTGGCAGTTTTCCTTCAGAAATGCTGAAAGGATACTGAGTCAAAGGTCTATGAGAAATGAGATGTTGGATCAGGCTGGGATGCAAAATTAAGTATGATATGAATGGCAGTGCTGGAGGTTTTCCTTTCCTTGCTCATCTGAAAAGGTGGAAGCAAAATTCTGATGTATAAGTGTTTGAAATGTGCTTTAGTGAGCCTCCTGTTGTATGGGTCTCATTCACAAGTGTCTGAAGGACATTGAAGGTGCTTAGAGAGATACAGATTAGAAGTGCTCTAGATAGGCAGAGTATAAAGAAAGACGCTCAAGAAGAAATGAAGGTCTAGCTGAGCATTTCAACAGGGATCGAGTTGCAACTTTGCTGTGTGCAGGCAAAATTGTTGAACTGCTGTGAACGTAGAAATAGTGGGGTAAGAAGTGGAACTGTGAAACACTGAATGATAACGTGTGGGGGGGGAAAGGGTGATGGTAGAACTTGGATAAATAGTGAACAGCAAGTCAATCCTGGTCTATGTTTTGCTGCGGTATCAACAGTAAGTATAAGCAAGAGGCATTCGCTCAAGTGCTAAAGCGAATCACTCTGGAGGGAGTGCCATTAAGTACACCGGAGGGCAAGGTGCCTTCAAAAGGCGGTGTGTTAATGAGAGAGTGAACTGATAATATGTGTCACACCTCCAGATTAATTGTCAATTCATCTGTGTAGTACTTTTTACCATTTACTAACAGGACTGTTGTAAGGGTGAAGAGAAATTACAGTAATGAGGAGAGGGATGAAGGCTAGTAGGAAATCCATAATGTCTTCTGCCCGTGAGAACCTTTTTCATTTATTAAGCAGCCTCCAGACAGTTTGCTGTGGCAGCTTTTTTCAGCATGAGCTAACTTGGGCTAGAGAAGATCTACTGATATGTAACTGGGCTCTGGTTATGCAATTGGTCAAAGGGATAAAATGTCTACTGGGCATTAGACAAGCAAGTACTATTTGTGTAAGAGCCAGAATGTGAACACTAGCTTGTCCAAAGACAAGTATGTAGTATTGGGGGGGCATATGATGGACGAGTGCCTTGAAAACTGGCTGTTTGGGGTTTGCCACACTACAGAATAGGAGCATAATCCATGCAAGCCAAAAGGAGCCATCACTAGTAAACATGGCAAAACTCTTAGAAATCAGATCTGCACTCCAGAAAAAATATTGAAGTCAAGCTGAAGTTCTGACTCTTGTCCTTTATAGCAATGCAAAATACTGTAGTTGAAACAAAAAATCTCTAAAGCCCATGCACTGGTAACTTGGTGATTTATGTTTATGATCATGTCCATCACGCTTGTACTGCCCAAGCTCTTGCCTATACGCAGAGAGAAATTAAGTTTGTCCTGGGAACAGGATATGTTCCTGTATGATAGAGTAAGCCCAGAAAAGATTCCTGTTATGACTCGGTTACCCACAGTTAACCACTGTATAGGAGTAAAATGGCATATTGGCAGATCCCATTATTCTTGGACTGTTGAATGGAGAGGAGCTGTCAGTATAGATAAAGTCTCTACGTAATGGCTCTCTCATTTGAAGTCCATAAGGAGTAGAAGAGTGGGAGAAACCAGTGTGAGTGCTAATCCCTTTCCTCCCTAGCACTTTGGTGGGTGTTCTTGGAGAGGCAGAGGATGGAGTGTGTTTGTGAGCTGTCCATGGTAAGAGTAGGTCGACCAACAGATGTGGCTCAGCTCTATGACATTAACTCTTTGCATAAGTGGCCTGAAATTACACTGGCTGTTATTGCAGCTGTCACATCTAGCCTGCCACTTGGAAAACATTATTTATTTCTGTCTCCTGTGTCTAAAAAAAACCTGATAAAATTTGGCTTGTTGGAGTTGCAGCCAGTGTTTGAGCAGCTGACCTACATTGTTTGTCAGTCCACTGTGGGTTGGAAAGCTCTCTCATGTGGCCCACAAAAGACACAGAATCTGTGTTGCCCATGATGTGCACATCCCATTTACACATGCAATGCAGGTTTATGTCATCTGAACTGAAAAATACCCATAAAAGAAATAGGCCTGTGCCAGAGAAGAGGTTGGATGTTTTAGCTCCCTTATCATTGTGTTTCTGCAGATTAAAGCTACTTTGGTCTTCCATGACTGGTTTAAAAATTTCTGTGCAATCCAAAGAGTGCTTTTGTCACAAGCTGGTGCCTGAAGTGAGCAGCTTTATACTGGCAGACTTCTCAGGTTTTGTCAGTATAACTTAAATCTGCTGTGAGGACTTCAGGACTGAAGTGCAGTTCCACAAGCACAACCATGTGGCTCCTGGAAATTACAAGCTGTACAGGCATCTTACCTGCAGGGTTTTCAGTTTTATAGAACTTTAGAAAATCAAGATTTCATTCTATCTGGAATCCATATCCACTATGAGAGCCACCCCCCAAAAAAGGGCCATTTCTGACCTTTTATATTTCTCCTTTTGCCCAGAATAGGGAAGATTTTTCCTGAGGAGGGCCTGAGTATTTTTTCTGTCTCCCCATCCATCAGATGATACTGGTTCTATAGCTGTATTTCAGTACCCATTTTTATGATAATTTCAGTCTTGCTGTTGGAAGTCTCCAACATGCTGAGTTGGTAACTCTGTGACTAAATTAGAAAATACTGGTGGAGGGACTGGACTACATGATAGAACTTCTCATACCCATTCCTTACCTTTCTTCAGGAAACTGGAGTGTAGAACTGAGTGTCCTTGCATTTCCTGTTGAAGATGAGGTTTCAGCCACTAAGGAAGCTCAGTAGTGTTGTCACTAATCTTTTTTGATCCAGTTTTGGAATAGCAAGTGCTACTTGGAGAATGTAGAAGGTCAAATAGTTAGGTTTGCATGAGGACTTTGATGCTCAGATGCTATTAAGTTACTGAATTGTGTATACCTTTAGCTAATAAAAAGTTTCTCTGGTGGGGAGAAGTTACCTTCTGTTACAAAGCTGGGTGTTCTGTCTGTCTTGCTAAGCAGCTGTGAGTGGTGGGCATTTTTTTAATCTTGAGTCATGTGATTGCACATAAAGACTACTGAATTGTAATTTCCAAATCCAGAAATGGGGTGAAGAGGTGAATGTAGCTACAAATTACTATTTCTGGCAAAAATAGCCTCAAAGGATGTGAAATAAAACAGCCTTACCTGCCTCAATCCCAAACTTATAATCCTTGCAGTTTAAAAGAACAAAAATTTGGGGCACTGTTTACTGCCTTAATTTTATAACTCTAGTCTTCTATCTCTTTGTGGTCCTCTCCATCTAGCAGTCTTTTCCTCTCTTATTATTGCTGTTGTTCTCAAAAGAGTGTTAAACTCATAAGCCTTTAATGGCTAAATACCAGCCATTGCAGAGAAATAGCAAAAGATGAAAGACTGGAGAAGAAATGGGGAAAGTTGTGACATTAACCAACATCACTGCCCAAGGGAAAGAACACTAATGGATAAAAACCTCAAGCACACTCTTGACTCGGTCTAAACCTGTGTATTTGCATCCAGAATCACTGAGGTCAGAGAATGATTGTCCGAGGGCAGCTACAAGCACATAAAGGCTAACAACATTGTTAGTGATAAACAGAAGTGGGTTTATGAAACAGGAGTACAGCAGACAATAACCTTTCTTGATACAATTAGATAATTAGTGGGCAAAAGGAGTGCAGTGAATAGACTGACTCTGGACCATGCATGGGCTTTTGACACAAAGCTGTGCAAAATCTTATTAGGGAAATTAGATCAAATTGGTTTTGAAACAAATCCTGTGAAATGAATAATGGATTAAATGACAGAGTGTAAACAGAAGGGTTAGAGATATTCTTCATCCTTCTGCAGAGGTGGGGTCCAAAAAGGCAGTGCTTTGACTGTAAGTATTCATTAGTGACCTGGAAGAAAATGTAAAAGTGATCGCTCTAAAATTTACAGTTGACAGAACTAAAAGATACTAGAAAAAATCAGAGTAGTAAAAAGAAGAGCTAGGCTGAAAAAATGAGTGTTGTGAACAGGCTTTGGTAAAATTAAATGAAAATTAGCACTGTGTAGTTCAAAGATGTTAGTGGATCTACTTTAGAACAAAGAGAATCTCCAGATTTCATGTTGTGCAGAGCACGGTGGCACAAGCAGCTTATGTTCAGAGAGGTCCCAATGAGACAGGCTATCAAATTGTGTGAGCTGATGTACAACCTGATGTCTGGCAAAGGTACTGCTCAGTTGGTCCATATGTCCTCCTAGCTGTGTGCTTTCCAGAGTGACTCTTCCCTGTAGTGCTGCAGCATTGCACTGTGCAGTTCGGGGCACCTTGCTGCAACAGAGACCCAGGGAAGTTGGAACAAATCCAGAGAAGGACCACAAAGATGCTAAAGGGATTAGAAGGAATGACCTATGATGAGGAAAGGTGAAAAGAATGAAATGTTTAGAACCTCTAAGCCTGTTACATGGGCACAGAAATAGTAACGGAGTTTCCTGTGCCAGCACAGAGGAGAGTTGGATCAAGTCTCTCTCCTTTTACATTCCTATTAAGGTAACTAGAGCCAAGCAAAATGGCTGTTCATCACTTTGAACTCTTTGCAAAAAACATTTAGCTGTTCTTCTTGAAGTTCAAGATATTGTATCTCATTACCAGGGGACACTCTGACTGTTTAAAAATTAGCACGGGATCTCCATGAGACTTGCAGAAAGTCAGTGGCTAGAAATGAAAAACACATGCTCTGGAATGGCTAGAGTCACCTTAGCTGTAATCTTTGATCTATCCTGGTGTCAAGAATGTTTGCTCTCAAGCATGCATTCACATCTCACCAGAACTCACTATGTATTGCTCCTGCTGGAAGGGAGCGGGAGGGTCCTCAGCTGTAAGGACGTAGGGGGCTTGTTTCTTGATTCGCCAACAGCCACTGTTTGCATGCCTTGGGGAAAGCATGCTCCTTATTTCCCCAGATTCGTTTTTTTTGTTCTTTTTTTGTTGTTGTTGGGTTTGTTTGTTTGTTTGTTGGGGGGTTGGTTTGTTTTCTTGTTTGGGTTTTTTGTTTGTTTTGGTTTGGTTTGTTTTTTGTTTGTTTGGGGGTTTTTTTGTGGTTTTGTTTTTTTTTTTGGTTTTGGTTTTGGTTTTTTGCTCTTTTTTTAGTTTTTGTTTTCTCTCCAATGGAGGAAAATACCTCAGTAACTCCTGTTGAGGTCCTCTGTGAATGTTGGGCTACTTAATAAACAGAAATTGGGGTTTGGACCCCACTGATGGAATCTACCAGTCCAGCTCATCTTCTTGTCATTCCTTTCTCATAGTGTTTTCTTCTGTCTACCTTTAAAATTACAACTCCCACTCCTCTGTGGAGTTCCTCAATGCAGAATAGTTTTATGGTTGTTTTGCCTTCCATTTTAGTCCTAATCCCATGTTACTCTGTCCAGTGATCTTCATATCTTTACCACAGATGCACTTCTCAGGTAGGGAGAGGTTCCAGGACCTGGCCAGCACAGCTTTGCTGTGAAATGCTAAGATCTAGTCTCAGTTAGAAAAGCTTCCTCTTCCTTCACATGGTCAGCTGGCATTATACCAGAAGATCTGCAATCTGTCTCGGTGCCCTGTGGGAATAGAGATGAATGCACCTACAGCAATTTCTCTAACTGCTCCATGACCTCTGGTTCATTGTGGCCCTGTGGGCAAAGCATGGGCATTTATCAACTCATCACACTGTCTCTGAGAGGGGCCAAACCCTGGATTCCTCTCAAGTAACATCAGGCAAAGCAGCTGAGGAACGTGAGATGCCTGCCCATACTTTCAAGGTCAATAGTCTTTGCCAAATAACAAACTTGGCTGATCGATCCCAGAGATAGGAGATGAGGTCAAACATTGAGGATGAAACAGAGAAGGGAAAATTAGGAGATACTTAGGTCAAATGAGATCATAAGGATGCAGGACTGTGAATTTGCTGCATATCAAACATCTATATTCCCATCAACAGACACACAGATGTGATATGTAAAATTGTGCACTCCAGCCTTGCTGATTCACAGAATGTTTGTCCTGTTCCCTGACAGATTTGACCTCTTGGCAGAAGGAGTTGCCACAAATACCAGGTAAAGAGGCTGAAAGTGAAATAGAAATAGAAATTAACCACATGACCATGGTATGGTAACTTTAAACAAGCAGAGCTTCCAAGAAGAAAAGTCAAGCATTCCCAGTCAGTCAGCATTCTTTAGCCATGTCATCAGGAAAATGCATGTTTAGTTTTTCTCAAAGCCTTTGACAAATTGTCTTGCTGAAGGGAAAATTTAATATCTCAGGTTAATACTATTATCAATTAAAAAGTGTCAGAGACAGAAAGAAAGGGTAGATATACCTTACTCAGAAAAGAAAGAGAAGTCAATTTTCAGCATGATAAAAGTTAACATGAATCACCCACAAAGATCAGTATTGTGGTGTTTGATCCATGTGTTAATGATCTGGGAAGTGGGCGAACAGTGAGACAGCAGATGAAGTAAATTATCAAGGAAGACTGGAGAGCTCCAGAAGATCGTAATAAAGCTGAGTGTGTGGACTGCACAGCACAGTGGTAGATGAGATACTTTGTTGACTATTGCAAAATATTGCACACCAGAAGACATTAATTTGATTTTTCATACATCTTAATGGATTCAAAATTAACTGTAGCAACTCAGAAATAAGATCAAGCATTGCAATAAGTAACTTCCAAATGGTAACAATTTAGATTTTCATTTAAAGAGGGGGAAAAGCAAACAGTGCAAGGAGTTACATAATACATAGACTGAAAAGAACACTGAAAATATTGTAACGTCACTAGGTAATTGATGGCGTGGCTTTGTCTTGACTACTGTCCAGACCTTCAGCTGGAGAAGTGATGGAGCAGTGCCAGTTTCATGCTGCTGAGGAGCTGGCTCATTGAACTCTGTTCTGGACTGAACAAAAATAGCCAGACCAGAGGAAGTTCAGAGATGGATGATGAAGCAGATAAGAGAACTGCAAAAACTTCTGTGTGATGAGCAATCATATAGACAATGAAGAGCTGAATGAGGAGAACATGGAAAAACTACATTTCCTGAGAAGGAGAGTCAGGACATGTTCAGGGAGACTGACAGGCTGCAAATACATTATAGGCGAATAAAAGCAGGATTTGTTTGTTTGTTCATACACTGCACAAGTAATCCCTGGAACTCATTCGTGTAAATATCATAAAATTTAGCAGTGTTCAAAAAAAAAAAAACCGAACATTAATATAAGGAATAATAATATCTGTGAGTAAAATAAATAAGAAGAGCTTGAAAACTTGGTAAAGTTCTTTCTGTAAATTTAAGAAGGGGGAATTTGTGTGTCCATGCAAAAGCCCAATAGTAGTAAATAGAAGAAAGATTAATATTTAAGATTGAGACAGAAGAAAGTTTTAATCAGATGACTTTCCTTCAGTTTGTAAGCTCCTTTTTTAGTGATGATAGTGCAGCACAGAGTGGTGTGAAGGGTGAGGTGGGGTGAGAGGAGCAGTAAAAATTGAAAATAAATCAAAGACTTCAGTATTGCAAATGAAAAAATGAAAATCCAGTCTGAGTAAGTCCTTTCTGCAGGATCTGCTACTGAACCTCTTGCTTAAAGCCAGAGCAGCACATTCTGAATTAACCAAACATCTTTTTCACCTGGTCTGCCACAGGCAAGCTTGTTTCTTTCTACTGTCTCAGGGTAGATGGTTCTCTGGGTAGATTGTGCTTTCATCAGCACTCATGCCCCTTCCCAGCACCACAGTCTGAAATGATGATCTACAGGGTGAGCCTTGACTTCAGTGTGAGTCTGTGGGGAGCAGGCAGGCTGGTCTTAGTCAATTGTACCAATATTCCTGATGAAGAACCTGCACGGGGTTGAACTGCCCGAACCAACTGGAGTTGGACTGAGGTGGCAAAAGGAGGGCTCTCTTTTGACTAAACCTGGTACTGGGTTTGGCCAGGAGGTTCCTGAGTGCCTTTGCTCTCTCCTTGCAGGCTGCTCGGCAGAATGGCCACGGAGGAGCGGCACCTCTCCTCCAGCTGTGGGTCCTTCATCAAGACCGAGCCCTCCAGCCCATCTTCTGGCATCGACGCCATCAGCCACCACAGCCCGAGCGGCTCCTCCGACACCAGCGGTGGCTACGGCATCACCATGGGTGGCCACCCCAATGGCCTAGACTCGCCACCGATGTTCAATGGCACGGGGATTGGTGGCGCATCCTGCCGTAAGCGTTACGATGACTGCGCCAGCGCCATCATGGAGGACTCACCCACCAAGTGCGAGTACATGCTCAATGCAATCCCCAAGCGGCTGTGCCTGGTGTGCGGGGACATTGCTTCTGGTTACCACTACGGCGTGGCGTCCTGTGAGGCATGTAAAGCCTTCTTCAAGAGGACTATTCAAGGTATGGTGGGAAAGAATGGAAACTGAGGCATTCACTCCATAGAAACAAAGGGACCTGGCCCCAGACATTGCTGAGACTGCAGTATCATATAAAAGGGGGAAAGGGAGAATCAATGTAATGCACCTAACTCTCCATCCTTTTGTATGCTTCCTCTCTCCTCCTGCTCAGGTCTTGCCTTTCCAAATCAACATGGACATGAAGTTAGGCTATGTGATGGTAGGAACTTTTGCCAAGTTTTGCCTGACTGGGTACCAGATCTGGGTATCTGGACTAGTGGATCTTCCTGCCTCTGCTAGTGGCATTGATACTCTGGGAATGTGGCAGCTAGTGGAGTAAGGTCTGGAAAGCAAATGCTTTGCATTCTAATGGTGTTTAAAGGCCCATTTGAAGAGTAGATGCCTCTGCCAAGAGATGGCGTTCTTATAGACATGTCTGCACTTTGAGGTGAAAGCTCCAGCATTACAAGAGTAGAGAGATTCTAACTTTGTCCTACCAGTCCTAATAGATAGCCATGAACTCCATACAAACCTCAGCACAAATCTGGACAGAGAACTTGTATGAGAGTCAGTCTTTTTCTCCTTTTCCAGTTTTGCCAACCTTTTTCATTAAGATGCAGCTTCTTTGAAGATAAAAAAAAAACTAGGCACTGAAGAAGATGAAGTTTTGGTCAGTCTTTCTAAGGATGAGCAATTCCTCAGGTGATTTTGAAAATCTCAATGCATGCATGTGTAGATGAATTGCAGGGCATTGCTCCTTCATGTACAATTCACATGTGAGGGGCATGGCTGTGTCCTGACTGCCAAAGGTGTGCTTGCAGATGTGCACATGTGCAGCTACAATATAATTAAAAGCAGGAGTGCATCCAGGCAATCTCCAATATCTGTGGATGCCTGGGTGTACTTACATACGCATGCCCCATGTGAGCAGGAATACCTGGATGTACAGATAGTCCCTTTGTTTCCTATACTAACTGGAAAAAGGACAGGATTATTCATCTTCCAGGGGGAAGTGTGTTGGGTTTGCTCAAGTAAGGTATGCTGACTGGAGACAGGTGTCCAGTGAGGAGGCAGCTGTGCATGTACTTGGCTGTTGGCTGGGGTCAATCCACCACATCAGTACTTCCTTGCCTCCTGTGAAATGAAAGAAATGCACATGTGGAGAGAGCACTTGCTTTGTTAATTGAATGGATCTGATTACACTCTGGTGCTGGGGATGTTCAGCCCTGGAACAGTACAGGGTGCAGTTTATCCCAGGTCTCTGCAAAAGTCGCTATATCTGTCATGTTTTCTTAGATTTTAGATGTCTCTCCTTACCGTGGAAATACAGCTGTGTAAATAATTACTCTGCCCCACTGACACTTCCTTTATTATGCCATGGCCATCTCTAGAGCTTTGGCCTGTTCCCTGTAAGTGTTTCTATGATTTGTCATTGCTGAATCTCTGTGATTGAATGTGAACTTTTACTTGCACTTCTGACTGTCAGGACTGACTCCATCCCTCCTCCAGAACTTGGACCCTTCCTAGTTTTTCTTTTAGGCACATCCAGGTGCTAAAGCAGGGCCATGGTAGCACTCTGGAGCAAAGTCCTAGCATTTCCTAATACAGGAATAGACCAGATAACTAACTCCTCATGGGAGTGATACTGGAACACCTCTGTGGCAGAGCAGAAGAGGCCTAGAGAAGGAGAAAAATACATAGGAACTTTCAAAGAGTTTTCAGAAAGAATCAAAAGAAAATGATGCATGGTAGCAGTACCTGGAGCCTGTATCAGCCAGGTGATATGTTGGCTGACTGAATCGCAAGAGGGGAGAATGCTTCCCGCCAGCTTCTTTTCCCCAGCACAGCCATATACTTTCTCCCTGTGGTTCCCTAATTGATTGTCTGTTAGCATGTAACAGACGGGGGAAAGGAGTAAGTGGAAATTTCTCTCACCCTGTCATCAGCTTGGGCTGGCAACTGAGGTACCAAAATGCTTTTATTCCCAAGAGTGAGAGAGTCAAGTGTGCTGTGCCTGAGGATGAGCAATTTCAGCTATGTAGCTGAAGGCTGAGCCCAGAGAAGCAGGCAGCAAATAGGGTTGCAGAGTTGGGTTGAGTCAAGGAAATGCACTGCTCCAAGGGCTCTGCTTCAGTGGGCTTGATAGCCAAGTATAGCCCTGGGTATGCAGGGGAAAAGGATTTAAGGATCACGTAAAAGAGAAGGTGACTGACAATACCATCTCCAAAAGGTGTTTATCCTGCAAGTAATATTCTGTAGCTGTGTTAAGCGTCTAACAGACAAAATAAAAACATTTTCATCCAGGCTGCCTAACATTGATGCAGGCTTTGCAGAAAGCATGCAGATGTGTGTGTTACATAACTGCATTCCCAGTATCCTAGTATCAAAAATCTTCCTGTGATTCAGTATGTGGGAGTGGCATTGACTCAATGGTTTGAGCACTGAGATGGAGCAATGACCCCAGGATTTCCCAGATGCTCAAGAGATGAAATAGGTATATTCATCATCAGGCTTTTGTGGTCTCGGATGAGCCATTTCACTTTCCTGTGCTTGAGTATTGGCAGATGAAAAGCTAATGAATACTATGACAGTACTTATTCTGCTGGCTTTATATGTGTGTGCTGCCATAAAATGGGTCTAAATCTGTGCTGAATTACTAGACTGCTACAGCCCTATCTAGATACCCCTGATCATGAAGCAGAGTTTCACATGAAGTCCCCTTTCAAACTATCCCCTCCTCCACCCCTACAAATTACCCTAGTCTGCCTATTGGGTTTTTTTTACCTGCATTAACTCATGTAAAACCTGTATATCTTGAGGCAGGAGTATCTTGCAATAGCCTTTTGATTCCCTCTGCTGCTGTAGCAGCAGCAGCAAGAATGGACATGCAAGACGCAGACCTTCTTTAAGCATGACAGCTCTGCAACTCACTTTCCCACTTGGCCAGGTGAGGCCAGGCTGTCATGGACAACACAAGGGTTGTTGCTTTTCAAACGGTGGGGAGAAGATAGGCTGAGAGCCAGCATAGACATGGCTGGTTGTCCCTGAGGTCACTAATATTGCTATTGTGGGAGTTTTCTGTCAGTAGGAATTTTCCAGAGAAATGCAGAATTTTTACCAACTCAGATTTCCCCAAGAAAAATTTTGGTGATAGGTGAAAAAAAACAAGGCAGGAAAATCTAAACTGTTGGTTCCTTTCTAGCTGAAACGGAGTGTTTGGTTTTCCTGGAGTGTTTGGTTTTCCTGTTAACCTCTCCCACAGAATATGGGAGAGTGTCACACCTCTGTTCTTTCTCATGTTGTGTTACCTGGCCCAAGGATCAAGGCCTGGAAAGCTGTGTGTCATTTCCACTTTGCAGCGCTGACAATGCTTGAGATAGAAAAGTGAAAATCTGAGCTGAGATGAGGGAACACACCCCTGGGCTGCAGGCCTTTCTCTCTGAACATGCTATTTAGAACCCCAGGGTTGGACTTCCCATGCTTTGAGACAGATTCAGAAATTCTAAACTGACCTGAAGCGTTTTTGTTCAGCTAGGCTGTCTGACAAAATTTTAATCCTGTTTCTCTATCATTGTACTGTTTCATGGGATTATATTCCAGTGGCAGTCTGCATTTACCTCACCTGACTGAATATTTTGGAATGTGCAATCTAGTGCAGATAGGAGACAATATGAATTTCAGACATGTTTAAGTGTGCTGCTAGTGGTGCTCAAGAGAGGTCTGATTTGAAACAAAAGTTTTCATATTAGCTGAGTGTAACAAAATGGGTCTGTTACACAAAAGATAGTTTGGGATGTTTATAAATTAAAGCTTTTTAAATTTCTGTTCCATGGAAATCCTAACTAATCCTTTCACCCAAATTTAGGACAAAGGCAAATTCTGAATTTTTACAGGATACAAATTCTCAATCAACCTCTATTCCTTGTCTTAATAGTTTGCTCAGTACATAGAGCATTATATATCAGTCAAATATATTGTCATTCTCTTTTGCTCATTAATCATTACAACTAGTAGGTAGTTTTGCCTATTTTGAGTGTTAACTAATAACAGTGCTGTGTAACCATATGAGTCCTTTATTATTCAATGCACTCATGACTATGACTACCCTGCATCTATTTTTCATCTTCAAATGGTGAAAATTAAGGCTATTTCTAAAATTACCAGTTAATCTAAAATAAAAGCTTAAAGCTCAGCAAAATATTGGAGATTCAGAGAAAAGAGACACATTTACCATCATCTTATGGACAGGCAAGTTATGTCTTATGCAAAGTGCCTCTGTCTGTGAATTTCTCGCTTGAGTCTTGCAAGGTTCAAACTCAGTGAGTGTAGGAACAGAACTGCTATGTTGGGATGCCTTTACACCAATAAGGGGCTTAAAATGTGGATAATGCAGCTCAGAAGACTTGTAGGGATTTATAACAAGCCTGTAATAAAGTCTTCTAGGGCTTTCTGGTTGTTGTTATGGTGCTTAGCATGGCTCCTGGGAAGGAAAACAGTTGAGAGAGTTTTTCCTGAGCAGAAGAGCATTACAATCCACACATACAAAGGAGGTTTTGTGTCCCTACAGTAGCAGCCACATCAGCCCATCTGTCCCATCCTTCTGTCCTCAGAAATGTGCCTGCTACTTTTCAGGTGTGAGTTCATGGCTTTCCAAAAACTTATAAAGCTTAACCAGGGAAAGGGCAGTATTTCACAATCTAGTGCTTGACTGCTGCTTACTATTAACAGATCTATCACTTGAATTTAAAAACCCATCTCCAGTGCAACCTCAGCTCTATTAGTCAAGTGTTTTCTGTTTGCCTCAGTACACCTGTACAGAGAGCTTTGTGCAGAAGGATATTTTCTGTGGAAGTTCTCTAAAATGTTTCTGTGTCTGAAATCCTATAGACAAACTTGCTGTCAGTAGGGAGCCCCAGGACCCATATCCTGTGTCCTTGTGCAAGCAGGAGGCTGATTTGAGTAGGGTTTTGCGAAATGTCCGAGTCCTCTTTTGTGAACAGGACCTGGGTGTGCCGCCCTGAGGAGGCAAACAGTCCTAGTGTTAACACCTATATGAATCCCCTTTTCCTCTCTTAGCATCAAGATTCCTGAAGCCTTGGTGATCGCATTACCGTAACATCCACATGAAATAAGATTTTGGTTATTCCAAGCACTAGGGCTTATATCACCTGCTTTTTCAAACTCTCATTTTCCTGCAAGTGATAAACATGCATGGAGAGTTTTGGGGTTTGGTTTTGTTGGGGTATTTGAGGGTTTTCTGAAGGGTTTTTTTTAGGTTGATTTTTTTCCTTTCCAAAAATAAGAGCCTCTACTGATGTTTTTATGTACTCAGGCACCTAGATCAGAGACATGTCTCTTGAACCATAGACAGCCCCGCTGAAAATCAGATCACTTACTCAAGTTCCGAAATGCAGCTTTACAGGCTCAATATTTGAATCTTTTTCTTTGAAAGCTGAGGCTTAAAGAATAACCCTTCTTACCTCCTGCAGTTCATTGAGAGATTTTCGTCTGAGTTTCACAAAGTACCTCTCCTCACACCAGGACTTGGGCTATGATGCCTCAGTTAGAAAGACTAATTTAAGTGAATAGCAGTGAAGAAGAAACCAGAAAAAGCAAGATGGGCTTTTTTCAGCAATCAGAAGCTGAAAATTATTTAGCTTTAAAGACTTTCTTGGGTTTTTTTAAATCTAGTCTTTACTGAGTTTCCTTGTAGAAAGGTAGAATCAGTAAGCAGGGAGTAGCTTGTGTCCTCACTGCTGTACTAATTTCAAGTTCAACTCCCCTAAGGACCCTATCCAGAATTTAGGTGGGAGATGGGTGGGACTTTACTGTGCTACACAAGCTCAGTAAGGAATTCTTGTCTTCCCAATCTATCCTGTTCCAGAGAGGTAGGGTGAATATAGGATCTCTTGAATGACCAAGTTTTGGTGTGCAGTTTTCAGGTGCTCCTATTATGTGTGCTCTAGAAATGATGTTCCAAATTGTTTAACAGCCAGAGGTCTAATTTTGCAGGAAATAGGGTAATTTTGCAGTTCTCCAGCATAAAAAATCATGACCTATCACTTTAACAATACTTTGCTTTGTTTTGTAGCATCTCTCATCTAAAAGCTTTAAAGTACAGTTAAACCTTAATAAAGACTTACAGTCTCCCCAGAAGGTAGGCTTGGTGTTCGTTTCCTTTTGCAGATGAGCAAACTAGGACATGGAGAGGAAGTGATTTGCCCTCCAAGTTGATACATGAAGGCTTAGAAGAAATCCAAACTCTGATCTGTTCACCTACCACTTGATTTTTTGGAGCCATTTTTTAGGTAAATCTTGTGCCATGGCATTGGTGGGGTTCTTCAGTTTTTTTCAGATCAAATGTAAATATTTTCTAAGTAAAGGAAATCTCTCTAATAAGCAACAGCTCAAAACAAGGCCTTGTCTATTAAATAATCCCTTTTTTTGTCCTTTCCTTTTGGGTTACGTAATGTACAGTTCATGACACACAGAGAATCGACTCACATTCTGTTGTTGCATGCAGACTTGTCTGTGTCTGTGGGCACCCTTGTGTGCTGACGCTCTTCTGCAGGACTTTGCAGTACCCCCGTTGCTGCAGTGAAGGGAAGCTCTCTCCGAGGCCGCTGTGCTGGCAGCTGGGCTGGTGGTGTGACCGCCAGCCACTGGGAGGCTGTTGGAATTTCGATGAGTTAATCTCATCACTTTATCACAGGGCACTTACAGAAATTACAGGGAGCTGTGAGCAACTTACTGTGCTGGCAGCCAGCCCCAGGACCCATAAAAGAAATTGAGACCAAAAAAAAACCAAAAAAAAAAAAAAAACCAACAGAAAAAGCCCCAACAGATCAGAGAACTTTGTTAAACTTTTAGAGACGACAGTTTTTCCTGGTCGAGTTCTGCTTGGATAATGCTGATTGTGCCTTCCCTGGTGGTGCCCCTGTTTTCTGCACTAATGGTAGGCACTGCCCCCAGCTGTGCCTCTCAACCTGTGCAGTGCTCAGCATGTTTTTGGGCTTGATACAAAACTCCATTTACTTTGGCAGCATTGTCTTGCGTGAAGAGGGTACAGTGGGCCTCAGCTGTAGCATTTGTACCTGTAGAGAGGGCTGTAAGTCACAGCTGCTGGTGCTTGCTTCCTTTGGGCTAGGCACAGTGGAAAGGGCATGTGAGCCTGTGTTCAATATGAAGGCAACAAGGATCCTGAACAGGATGTTCCACCAGGCTGGGTGTATTTTTTCATCTATGCTATTCAGCAACCTACAGGGCTGCTGCACTAAATAGTGGCCACTGCTTTGCTGTCCAGGAAGGGGAGCTTGCCTAGTGCTCAGTCTCCTCTGAGGTTCCTTTAGCAATCATGATCCCAGTGCAGATGAGTCTTTGAGAACTGCTTATTCAAGCTGTACATAGAGTGTGTATATGGTGACTAGTACCTACACACACTCTGACACTATCGTAGTTGTGATATAGGTTTTGTGGACTCTCTCCAGTACTTTGCTTGTCAAGGGGTTCAGGGACTAGAGGCATGGGGAAGCTTGGAGATCTGCTTGACACTATGAAGGGACCTTGAGCTTCCAGATGAGAGCTGTCAGTGTCTCCCACTGCTATAAAGGCTCAGTGCCCTTACTGTAGTGTCTCTGCATTAGGGGGAAAATTTTGGGCTTTTGGACTACAAAACATGAAATCTTACATCTTTCCAGAGCTCTGATCCTGTCTTTGGTGAGAAGGATTGGCATTCAAACAAAGGCAAAACCTTCTAAAGTGAGACTGTGTCTGAGTTTTCTTCCTGGGTTTGTTCCTTCCTGTGTGTGGCACAGCAAGTATCTGATCATGAGATCAGGGCCACCATACTCATGGGTCTGTAATGTGCTGGAGCTCTGTGTCTAGAACAGGAATTTGTTTATTACCTTGAGATCAAGCTTGAATCTCAATTTCCAGCTCTCTGAGAATGTTGATACATGGCTGGCTATTGAAATTCAGATGCTGCACAGTGACAAAATACAGCCTGAATGGAAGCAACTTGTGCAGCACACTCTGCTCCTGCACACAAACTGCATTTGAGGGTAGATGAGCAATGGTAAGAGGAATGGGGTGACTGGGCTGAAGTTTAGGGGTAAGTTACAAGTTTTGTGACAAAACAAGAAGCAAGAGGTAGAATGTTTATAACTAGCAGGCTGATCACCTTTAGGCTTTGGGGGTTGTGTGTTCCTGGGGTTTCACTCAGCATGGGCCAAACACAATGAGATAAATCAAATGGTGCTTTCTTTCTTTTGATTCTGTGTTCTGTTTTTCCACTCAGAAATCCAGGGGGCTTTCCAACAGCTTAGTGAGAGCCCCAAGGTGTAGTTATCACCTCCAGAGATTGATATGTATCAGATTGTTGATCTTTATTTATAGGAGGGAGTGGTCTGGGCAGAGGGATGAGAGGCAGGTGCACAAGGACTAATAAAGTAAAACTGTAAAGATTTGCACAGAGAACCCATGTTCATTTTACGGGACATCTTACCCACCTTTCTCAGTGCAGACCTATTGCTTTCCTGCTACCTGTAGTATGCCAGCTGGCAGGAGTAAGCAAAGGAGGAAATTCTGTGTCTGAGCACTCTGGTTCCTCAAGCAAGGCAAGAAAGGACAAGTGACATCCATCCCACAGACATGGAGTAAGACTAGCAGTAAAGGAAATGCTGCTTATGTCTGAACTGCTCCCACTCTCAGCCCTGGACTTCAGTGAACAGGCCAGGTTACAAGGGGTGCAGCAAAAGGGATGATGACATGCCTAGAGGACATGTGCCTGGAAGCCCAGCACTGCGGTCATCCCTTTGGCTCAGTCAGCTGGGTATAGTCTCAGAGGATGTGTGTGAAAATGAGTGAGAAAACGTGCAACATATACAGACTGATGGTGGTGGGAGTATCTGGGTACTACAGCCTGTCTCTGGATCCATGGGGAGGATGTGATTCCTGGGTGACCATCTCTGTGTTTGATTACAGGGAATATTGAATACAGCTGCCCGGCCACCAATGAATGTGAGATCACGAAACGGAGGCGCAAGTCCTGTCAGGCCTGTCGCTTCATGAAATGCCTCAAAGTGGGGATGCTAAAGGAAGGTAAGACAGAGACAGAATGAGAATTTTTCTCTGTCCTGACAGTGCCTGGTATTCCAGACCTTGCAGAATCTCCCAGGCTAACTACATGTTTGCCCTCTTTGTCTTTCTGAGTGTATCTTTCTACACACTTTGTAAAAGAGTCAGGATGGGCAGTGACCAAGGAGGAAGTCCAGACAGGAGAGTGGTTCTAGTCAGTGCTCTCATGCTTGGATATTATTTCTAGTACTTGCAAATTTGACAAATAACTGGAAACTGGTGGTGCCAGACCATTTCCTTTCCCAAAGGAACCCTGGGCTGGAGGGTATTGTTATTCTTGCCCCCAAGTTGTTTTTCTGTGTTGAGGAGGAGAGGCTCTTTCATGATCATGACTGGGTTGGCTACGCTTCATAGGGAAGGATGGAGTTAATGCAGAGCTGTGGCACAGTGTGCAGTGAAGGTCTGCCTGTATTACCACTCAGAGACTCTCTGAAGATGGTTGGTAGCACAGGTTTGTCTGGGAGCTGTGGGTCCCCTGCCCTGAATACTCAGCCTGTGTTGTGCTCAGCCTATCGATCTGTTCAGTGTTCTTTGAGCAGTGTTCAGCTTCTCTCCTGTGCTGTTTTTCCTCCCACACCCACTTTCTCAATCCTTGTCCATTCAAGATGAACCACAGGGAATTCAGTGGCAATTAAACATATTCTTATGGATTGACTTTAGAGCTTTGTTTCCCTTGGGTCCCTCTGGGAAAGGCAGTGAGGGGAGGAGGGGAAAGGAAGGAGAAGCATTGTATGTAACCCTCTGCATCAGTATACTGGCAGAGCAAGGTCCTCTCAGCTTAACCATAAGGAACAGCTGCTGGCTGTGGTCTGCACAAGTCCTGTATGCTGGAGCCAAGATGCCAGCATACAACTTTCTTCCAGGCCATAACATCACAGCAGCTGCTGATAAATTGTACAATGTCACTTGAGTGCATATTGCTTCTCACTAGAGGTCTCTCATTTCTTGAGAGGCAGGTTGATGGCAGCCAGCATTGTTAAGAATGTAGATTAGACATTAAACCCATTTTGTTCTTTGATGGATGTGTAGTTTCTGTGGTTAAATATCTTCCTTCTAGAGCACACCAGTTACCAAGGGGAGGAGATGCAGGCTTCTGTAGTTTGGCCCTTCCTGACCTAGGTGTAAATGTGGTAGATTCAGAGCAACTTGATCTCCCACTGGGAGGGAGGCATCTACTTTGTTTATAGGGAAAGACCACTGGAAACCTGCTTTTCTTCATGTGGTAGTTCAGGGAGGGGATGCATCCCCTCACCCACTAAAGCCAATATACACTAGTGACACTGGCTTCAGTGCGAGCACCGCTTGTTAATACACTCTAGCCTATTCATATGAATCCCATAAAACAACCTTAAGAGCCTGTAGCTGCTTAAATCATTCTGCAGAGAAGCAGCATGGGTTCAGGCTTGCTGGCTGCCGCTGTCTGTGCTGCCCTACATCCAAGCAGGTGAGCCTCTTGGAGCTGGCAGCTGCAGGAACAGTCACAGGAGCTGGTGCTGGTGTGCTGACTGGGTGGTCAGGGCATCTTCTGCTTCCAGTTCTGGGAGTTCAACCCTGTTCAGAGTAGGGTTCTGTAAAGGGTTCTGTGTCTTAGCTTCCAAGTTCTGTGAACACAGTTAACTCCTTCCAGACCAGAGTTAGGCTGGAAAGTGGTATAAATTCACTCACACCATGCTGTCCCTGAACTCCTGAACCCTGTGGGATACTACTCATGGCAAACTGAAATTTGACTCTATGGCTGCTTTTGTGCTGAAGTGTATTTAGTTATTCATATAGGGATTGATCAGGCATCATTAAAGTCACAGGGGAAGGGTGGTTTGCTATTGATGTTAGTGTATCTGTGATCCTGCCCATAATATTTAGAGCTGTGGAATATGCAGCATAAAGATTTATTGATAGCAATGGGATGCAAGAGCACATGATAAGAAGAGCACAGGAGACTGCCCTGGCAATCTGCAAATAGAGCTCCTGTGTCCTAACACAGAGTGGTCAGGTGATGTTGGGCAGGCATCTTTTTTTCTCTTTCTTTTGCTCATTTTCCCAAACTGAGAAATAAGGGTCATACTGCTTTACTTTGCAAAAGGATTGTGAGGACTGATTAGTTAACTTTATGTGAAGCTTGGTGGAAGCACAAAGTATTAGTATACAGAATTCAATCAATACACATCTTTAAAAGCCAAATCCAAGAAGGGAGAAAAATGGTTTTACACTATTTGGTCTTCACAGAGCCAGGAGTTTCTAGAAAGAACAAATCCATAATTGTTTGACTTGCTCAAAATGCAGAATTGACAAGGGATTTCAGATTAGAAAAGGTTCATTGGTCTTTTCCATCTCTGATCTGTCATCCTATTAGCTTATCCATCCCTTTTCTCTGCCAAGGCACTAGTGTTCCCAACTGTACCTTTCTAGTAGTCTAACTGTTTTTAACAATCCCTGATGTTTTGGTTTCCCTAGAGAGCCTATTCTACAGTCTCCAAACTCTCATTAGGACAAGATGTCTCTTGATGTCTGGGCTATGATTATTTTTCTTTTCAGTAGTTCCCCTTCCTACTCTGCCTTGGTGTACCTCTCTCTTCATCCCTGGGTTCATGCATGGCAGAAGGTTTCTAAGCCATGTTCTTTGTCCTGCTTGATTTTCACAAATTTGGAGAAAAACAGTTGTTTGGTTAAAGGCAAGATCTAGAAATCAGTTCTTCTCTTCACAGGTTTCTCCTTTATGTCCTTGGGAAAACCACTGGGCTTGTAACTTAGTTCAGATGTTTCTGGGTAAAGAATCTATCCTTTTGCTCTAGAAGAATATGATATTCCATTAATAACTAATTAAGGGCTCCATGATTTCTTCTCACTTTCCTGGTTATTGTTGCCATACATGATGTACATACCACCTCCTTCCTGCTCGGCATGTGGCCTGATCGTCAAGTAGAAGGCATCAGTACTCGAAGATGGCAAAAACAAATAACCATGACTTCAAGGTCTGCTTTACATTTGAAATGCTCAGCTTGATGCTGTAGGAAAGACTTAGGCCCTCCGCTTGGGGACTGTGTATAAGGGTCACCAGGCATCTCTCCTCCCTACATGGGCTGCAGCTAGGCAAAAAGCTGTGAATATAGCCCTTTAAGAAACGGGCAGACTGGCCCTAACATAGGGTTATTCAGGCAATGCCGAGTGAATGAGGATCAGGGCAGGAAGAGAGCCAATGGAGCAATCAATAGGTGTCTCAGATATCCAGGCCACTTTCTTTAAGAGAGCTCTGATCAATGTATTGCAACAAGGGAACTGCACGGACACCAGAGCTTTGCTGTCTCAGGTTCTCCTGGCGTGACGCTGCAGGCAGGCAAGACTCACTGGGGAAAGTGGCAAGTGGAAAGCACTGCCCACGGAGCCCAACTGGCTCAGATGTCTGAAGTGCTGGCCCGTCTGGCTGCCTGTCTCTCACTTTCCCCTTCCATCTGGAGTGTGCCCCCAGGGAGCATTAATCAGCCCTAGCAGGTTCATAAAGCAATCTGCTGAATCTGAGGCCCAGCATTCCAGCAGACTCCAGTCCCAGTGTTCATGTAGAGATGCTGTCCCCAGAAAACCTGTGCTCTGCTGCTCTTCACCTTGCTGAACCACCAGCCTGCAGGCAGTGGGAGATGGGCATCTTCACAGCTTTGTCCAGTAGAATTGCATGCCCCTCTGCTCTGCAAAAATCAGGGAAACCTGAGCAACCTGTGACACTGCTCACCCCAAATGGAGATGATACCTGCATACGTGTCTGGCATGTGGGGATGGCCAGTGAAGGAAAGCATGCCCTGCAATTTGCAGAGAAGAGGCATTGTTCAGAGCTGGGAATCCCTGGGTTTGTCCACCCCATTGCCTCCCTTTGCTCCCATTACTGTCTATCTTGTGCCTACAATGACCAAGTGTAGTTCTTTAACTCTGGTCTCTTCAGAGTAGATCTAGATCTTCCTGGCTTTCTGGAATGATAGAGAAATTTCAGCAGCTTGGCAGGTCTCCTTTAAAAACTCGATATACCTTGTCAGTTTCAGGAAGAATATACCTTTGTCATTCACGGTCTAGCCACCCATAGCCTTTCTGTTCTATAGCAATTTGTTTGTCTTCAAGAGGCAGACGTAATTTCAGATGACACTTGGCTTGAGTATGTGGGCTCAAAGGTTTTATTTTGGACATTGGTTGGCCTCCACACCTCTGCTGCCTCTCTGAAGTCGCTGTCCTGTGTGTCACCTTGCAGAGTGGCATTGTGACAAGGACAGTGGTGTCAGTCCTCCTCTGTATGTCAGTTTGATGGGTTGACCTTGGCTGTCCACTGATTGCCCACCAAGTTGCTCTTTCACTCTCCATCCTCAGCAGGAGAGAGGAGAAAATATGTTGAAAAAGCCTGTAGGTTGAGATAGTGACAGGGAGATCATTCAGCAATTACTGTCATGGGCAAAACTCAACTTAGGGAAAATTAATTTAATTTATTGCCAGTTAATAAGAGAGTAGGATATTGAGAAATTAAAAACAAAACCAAGACTGCTTTCCTTCCACTTCTGCTTCTTCTGAGGCTCAACTCAGTCATGACATCTACCTCCTCCACCTCGAGAAGCACAGGTGAATAGGGACTGGGGGTTTGTGGTCAGTGTATAATGCTTCATCTCTGCTGCTCTTTCCTCCTCACATTGTTCTCCCACTCCAGTATGGAGTGGTATTCCTCACATGGAATACGGTCATGCATGAACTTCTTCAATATAAGTCCTTCCTATGGACTCCAGCATGGGTCCTTTCCATGGGGTACAGTCCTTCAGGAGCAAACTGCTCCAGTGTAGGTCCCCCACAGGCCACAATTCCTGCCAGAAAACCTGCTCCTGCATGGCCTCCTCTCCTTGGGCTGCAGCTCCTACCAGGAGCTTACTCCAGCACAGACTTTCCACAAGCTGTGATTTCTTCAGGGCAAGTTCACAGTGTGGGTTCCTGCATGCCTGCAGGGTGGTTGTCTGCACTACTGTAGTCCCCCATGGGCTGCAGGAGAACAACTTGCTTCAGCATGGTCTTTACCATGGGCTGCAGGGAAACATCCTCCAGCACCCGGGGCACCTCCTCTTCTCTGACCTTGGTATCTGTGGGGCTGTTTCTCCTGTATTTTCTCATGCCTCTCCCAGCTGCTCTTACCCTTTCTTGAATGTGTTATCACAAAGGCACCACCAGCATTGCTGATGGGCTGATGGGCTGAGCTTTGGGCAGCTTTGTTTTGGAGCTGTCTGCAGCAACATAGGGGCAGTTTCTGGTGTCTTCTCACAGAAGTCATCCCTGCAGTCCCCTGCTACCAAAATCTTGTCACATAAATGCAGTACAGCCCATGAAAGGGAAATGTTCTGAGATCATCAGAAGAGGGATGGGGATAAGAGGTGAGGTGCAATGAGACATCAAGGCTTCTCATTACAGAGCTCATCTTTGGCTGGAAGTGACAGACAGGCAACTGGAAGAGAGGCAATATCAGACATATCAAACCGTACCATACCAAATAAAGCAGACTGGCTGTTGTCTGGGTATTTGGTCCTTTACTCTTGTGGAAGCCCTGCAGAACTGTTTCTTCAAGGACTTTATTGTTCCTAAAGCTGTGCTGTTCCCTGTTCTGTGCTGGCATATCTGCAAAGACCCAAATGGAGCATAAACAGTTCTGAAAAGGAAGCAAAGCTGGGATTACTAAATGCTTTCATGAAGTGCATGCACTTGCAATTGTGTCACATCACACAGTGGAAAAACCACACAGCAAAGAAAATATCTGTAAAAAAAATCTCATCCAGGCATTGAAATGTCTTTGATTATTCCACCAGCCTTTGAATCTTGTTTTCCTTCTTAATAGGAGTAATGTGTATTATGTTGCTGAAGTTCTGTTGTCTTCTGCTCCCTGCCAATGCTGAGATTTGCCTCCTCAGAGTCTTGCTCATGACTGAGTCCTAAGAGCAACTTTCTGAGATGTATGAGTGGCTTCTGCCCAGTTTCTTGCAGACATCACTGGCTGGCTTCCAGGAAAGAGGGCAAAGGCTGAAAGGACCCTGGATACGTCCTGTGATAGACCAGGTATACCTTATTTCAGAAAGTAGGAGTCCCCAGGTGTGCATGCATTGCATGCACTAAAAGTAGGAATGGGGATTCCTGGGACAGGAAAACTGCCCTGTATGAGATCTTTTGTCCCACTTTCAATGTTTTTGAACATAGGTTGTCCTCAGGCCTAGGCTCCTGGCCCTCAGGAATCACCCTTGTGTAGTGAGGGTGAAGTCTACAAATGCAAGGAAGAGAAGGAGAATATAGTCTTGATCTGGATACAGAAAAGGGAGGCTTTTTAACATCAAGAGAGAAGTTAGGCAATTATCCAGTAAATACATGTGATTTATCTTACCTGCATGACTCTTTTTTCCCAAAACTGTATCTGTTTTGCTGTAGTAATCCCAGGTACAACCATCCCTTTCCCAGGCTTTGTTCCTTTGCTCCTACTGCATTTCTGTAAGAAATGCTAAAGAACATACTAAAATTCAATAGAGAACCCAAATTCTTTGCTATGAATCTCCCAAGTTCTTGGACTCCTATCTGTCTAATATTTCTTATGTAATGTTTGCTGGAATGTGTGGATACTGACACTGCAGCACCAGGCAGTGAAACAGGAAGGTCTACAGAAGAGAGCCCAAAGTTCATTCAGCTCATCTTCCTGTTAATTGTTCCCCTTTCCCTTCTCTCCCCAGGTCTTTAGGAATACCCTGCCTCACAGAACCTTGCAACAACCTGGTAACCCTTGTCTTACCTAGGTGCCTGCATCTCTGTGGATGCTGGAGGTGATCCCCACTTCCAAGATGGTGTGGCTATAGTCTCCAAATTTCAGGAGCAGCTATCTCTTAAATCTGTCTCTTCTTCAAGACCCTGGCTGATTAGGAAACCCTGTACTCAGTGGCCGTGGTGTTTATTCCTAACTCTTCAGTTTCCCTTACCAGCTGCTGATGTCATAAATTTTTTGCAAGGAATCAAATCTGTCATCCTGGACAGACTTGGCTCTGTGATATTGTAAATTTGGTTCAGTCATCCACTATCTGAGAGAGGAATTCCAAGCATTGCTAATTTCAAACTACTTCCACTTACAACTTTGCCTTCATCCTCTACTAATATCCAGATAACTAAATCAACAGCAGAGTCCCTTTTTCAGTAATGTAACCAAATAGAGGGTGTTTAATTTCTGTTGTCAAGTGAAAGAATCTCTCAATGGAGCAAAGTGTTTCCAGCAGCATCTCCCTCCTGCCCCCATCCCTGCTTCCAGACCATGTGTTCTCAAAAAGATATTTGATTTCAGTGAAAGCTCAGCTGACATCCCTGCAATGTGCTTGGGTTCTTCCTTTGTGCTTCCTGGGAAGGATGAAGGCTCCTCCGGGGACCCTGGGTAATTGGGTTAGTGGCCAGCTCATGTCAGGAAATTAAAAGGTAGCCCCGATCAGGTTGCTGCTGTGTGCAATTTAATGGCTTTGTATTTATAGAGTATTCTGCCTCCAGCCGCTGCCAGAAATATCACTATTGGAGGTATCCAAATGAAAAAAGAGAAAGAAAAAAAGATTTTTCTTTCTCAAAAATAGCCTTGTGTTTTAAAACAGACAGGCAACCCCCTGTCCTTAGAAACAGGATCTCTAGGAGCAGTGAGAGGTATCTTGATGACTATATTTTCCACACCCAACTATTTTCCAAGGCATAAATTGAGCATTTGCAATGTAGCTGGAGCTGTGGTGTGACAGAGAGCCTGTGCTGCCTTTGGCAGGTTGATGGTAATTCTCCAAAGAGGAGGCTTCCAGCAGATGGACTGCCCACAAAGTGCACCTTGGGCTGGAGGCACTTGATATCTGTTTTGTGGACATAAGAATGGCACATCCAGAACTATCCCTACACCTTCTCCCTTATCTAATGGATTATGAATCTGTTTAATTTTGTTCCTCTCATTCATTTTGAATTTTGTGGTTCTTACTACACCTAACTGAATCTCCATTCTTTCAAACTTGAAGTCCAGGCTCCATCAATATACATCTAGGTGGGTTTGGAGAGCCATCACCTCTAAATAGGTTTATAATAAATACTTCTGTGTATTTATTCACCAAAAATTGTGCTTAGTGCTCTTATAACACATACAGAAAAGAGGAAGCAGGATAAAAACTGCAACAACCATATTGGGATTTTTAGAGCCCCGCCGTTATCCTAGAAGTTTTTAGGCAGTTCTGACAGCACAGCAGGTAAGATTCTTTGAGGTAAGCAAGAATGGGATGGGACTGAATGTATGCTCCATTGCTCCACAGCAACTTAAGGCATGTGCCTCTGATGACCTGTGTGCATCAGTGACTCAGCTCTGCTGAGATTCTCAATCCCTTCTCCTGACTCACCTTTGTAGTCTGTGCCAGCCCTTGGCCTGCAGGGTATCCTGAGTGGGTCTTTACTCAGAATTTCCTGGAATAGCTGTTGCAATTTAAGAATTAAATAAGAAGTGGACAGTAGTTCTTAGCATTAGAAAAGCCACTACTGAGGTGAAGACTTGAGGAGATGCCTCAAGGCTTGAGCAGAGTTGCTGTGAGAGGCTGGCCAAAGCAGAGCAGGCTGTGTTGATGGGTCTAACTCCCTCGCCTCTGTGGATCTCCATCACAAGTTGACCTCTTTCTGAGCTCTACCTCTTGGAAAGTCAGTGGGGCTGAGACTTTGTCATCTTTTAGGTCCTATTGTGAAAGACAACCTTGGTCTTTTCCTGGCAGGCATGTGCCTGCTTCTGTTCCTTTTGCACAGTGCCCCTCAGCCTGCTCTTGTGCAGGCATTGTGGCCATGGGTGACATAACCAATAGAACTGCTGACCTGCTTCAGACTGTTTGGAGGGCTGCGAGGGGAAGCAATCAAAGGAGACCACTTGCATGGACCATGGGCACAGGGTGAATGTGTGTGTGTGGGACTTATTACACAGAGTTGTTGCAGAGAACAGGGTACTGAGGTATCCTTTATTCCAATTTGCCCTTGAAGCCCTTGTTAATTCCTGAGTTTTGAGAGTGACTGTGGGAGAAAGTGAGAGGGGCTCAGCATGGGAAGAAAGATGTACATTTGAGAGACAGCAGTGGCTAGTGCTGCAGAGAGCCCTGCAGAGCTGGCAGCCATGCAGTTGGCATTGGCGGAGGAGAAGGTTTGCAAGCTGTGTGGGTTGCTGACTCTGTATGCTTTGGATCATCCATTTGGGACACTGCTTGGGTTTCTGTGTGTGAGGAGCTGACACCTTGTGTCACTGCACCAAGGCATGTGAGAGCCTCTGGGACCAGGTATCATCAGGCATCACAAGGCTAATCTGTCTCTCTGAGCCCAGGGACTCTTCAGTCAGCCCAACAGTGAAGAAACTTTCCTACCCGACTAACATAGCCCTGAAAACATCCAAGGTGGAAGAGGTTGCAGCATCCTACTTGAACTGATCTAATCTCTCTGTAGGTTCTTGTAACACAGGAGATGGATTTTCATGTCCACTACCCCTCATCCCCAGGATGGTTCCCCACCCTCTCATTCCAAGTGTAATTTCCAAACTTGTTCAGCTGCACCAGGCTAGTTGCTGGGTTCTTCTGGCTATGATGATTGGTGACCCTCAAGTTGCTTTCATGTATTTCAAATGAGTTGAGTAATTGCACCAGACACCTACCAGAAGACTCTCTAGGGGCTGGCCTATTTTTGCCACAGCATTAGAGCCTAGTAGTATAAAGGGATCTTTTCTCATTCCCGGTCTGGAATCTGAGTAACAAAAGAGAGGCTGTTCAGTTTGCAGGCTCACCATTCCTGTTAGACAGAGATGCTTTTCCCTATTTATTTCTCCATCTTAGCAGGCCTGACTTTTATGGTCATCTCTGCTCTCTGTTGCCTTAATAGACTTCCTCCTGGCTCACTCATCCCACTGTCACATCCTGTTGTCTCTCCTGAAGTTCAGAGCAGAAATAAGAGGGAAATTTTGTAGGAGACACCTTGGATACAACCATTCTCCCTTCCTTTCTTGTCTGCTCTTAGCCTATATATTCCAGCTTCCTTGGCCAGGGCCAATCCATGCACTTTAGACTTCAACTCCTCGGGACAGGTGCATCTCTGTTAGCTACAGAGCACCACCTCAGCTCAGACCCTGGGAGAGCAAGCAGGCTGTATTGGAGTGGAAACTGCAGCTCAAGGATTGGGTGGGCAGTGGGCACAGGACCTGGCTAGTGTATCAGGGAAGCTCAGCAAAAGCAACCCTTTTGCCATTGCTTCCTGGCCAGCACTTGCCCTGTGTTTCCTTTGGTTGTGTCCTTCTCAGTCTAGACACATATTGTACCATGCAAACCCTGTAGCTTGGCTCCTCTGTTAGCTCTTTTGGCAAGATAGATCTTTCTGTTCCTATCAATCCATGAGCATGTGATAGGACTCGATGGAAAGTGAGGTGAGGCTGGTAATTTGACACGACAGCTGATATTGGGCCTTGACTGCATTTCCCACTGGCCAGGGCTTAGCTTAACAGAGCTTTTAAGAATATTTTTAGTCCCCAGAAAATAAAAGAGAAACTAAACCTGACTCTGTGTGCTGTCGCCTCTGCATACTCGGCTATTTTTACTTCCGACAGTCTCGGCCTGTGTCCAGCTTTTAAAAAAAGCTGGAATTATTTTACTTCCATTAAGAAAAAAGCCCCAAGGCCTGATGTTATCAAGTCAGTAAGGGGACATCTGATCCCAAAGTTGTCGGGCAGACGTCTCTCCAAGGGGCATGTCAGAGAAATGCAGGGAGCTTGAACGATCAGCAGATCAGCTCTCCCACTGCAGAGGCTTGGTGCTGGCACAGACCTCTCTGCAAGAGTGCTTGGAACACGAGTGGCACCCACAGGACACTTAGAAAACTGACATCCCTGCCCCAGTCAGGATGCTGAGCCGAGAAGTCCTGCACAAGTCCTGGCCCTGCGTTCCTCCCTGCAAGGTCACAGGGGCTTGGCAGGCAGGGGAGCTGAGAATAAGCTGCCAGGGAATTGGAACTCAATCCCTGTGGCATACACCAGAGTCAACTCCATAGCTAAGGCAGATGAGGTGCCAGGACTCTTATGCAGGGTCTCTCAAAAGATAAGAAAATTCAATGAACAGCGGCAATTTCTTGCAATACAGGGGAGTGGGAGGAGAGGGGATGTTTCCAGAACAGATGACCTTCCTTTGAAGGAACTGCCAGCAAGATAAGTTATCAAGAGGTGGCACTTGCCAAACTTTGCCCTATACTATTGCATCTCACCTTCTTGATGACAAAAAGTGAGGTCCAGGAGTGCCTGTGGTGGTGACATATTTGTAGGATGAGTGCCTTCTCTCCTTTGAACTAGCCAGTTGTGATTCATGTGAGAATATGGTTTGCTCTGTTGAGCAAACCAAAGAGCTGGAAGGCAACAACTTTCTTTTGCTGTTGCCTTGTAGTGAGGCTGCAGTACCAAATCCTATGTAAGTCTTCAGTATGGACCAGCTGCATCTCATGTGTGGCTGCTGCACCTTGCAGTTAAGGCTTGGGTGGCTGCACATGGTGTGAAACCTGCCTTGTGATTACAGCATATGTGCTACTCAGCCTTTCTCCAGCCCTCTCTCTTCCATCTCCCTTCTCCTTACACTCTCAGTTCCATTCATCCTAGTTTACATCCCCCTCTATTTCTTCTCTGCTTAGTGTTTTCCTTCATGCTGCTTCTGTGAGCTCACCCACCACACCTCCCCACTCTACTTTAATGTCTGTCCTTTAGTGTCCCTCTCAGACCTGCACTGTAACCAGCCTGCCTGTCTTAAAATTAACCACAGAGGAAATCAAGTAGAGCATCAGGCATTAGTCTGAGTACCTAAGTACCACAGGTACTGATTTTTAGCTATGCCCTTTCCTTCCATCGAGATATGACCCATTAGGCTGTCAGATATTTGGGAAAAGGATTTTACCATGATGCTTATGTCTAGAGTGTCACAGCCAGGGACTCGGGGGTTGAAATGCTTTTGTTTACTATAGTACCTGTGGGTCACTGCACTCAGCAGCTGGAGCTGGGATGTGCTTTGTGGGGCTCAGCCTGTCCACCAGGCTCTGCAGCTGGAGCAATGATGACAGGGTAGAATAGTGGCTCTGCAAGTGCTGATTGAAAACGTTTGTCTCAAGGAGTGCCACACAGGAAAAAGAACAAGAGGAGGACAAACAGTTGTTCAGAATTAACAAGCTGAAGTCCTTGGGCAAACAGACCTCTATCTGCTCAGTGAGGGAAGGAGGGATGCAGGGTAAATCTCTCTGCGTCTTTCTTATCTTTTTTTAATGCACTTAAGTCCCTTGTGTCCTTATAATCTGATTGAGGGTCCCTAATACTGCTATAACCTGTGCAGCCATCCCTCTGCCAAGCACAGGAGGATGGCATGCTTCTCCTTGGGAGGAGGAAACAGGCTCCTTCCCCCATTTTCTCCCTACTCCTCCTAGTTCCCCCTCCCCGCTGCTTATCAAACTGCACAATGAAAGCATCCTGGGGGGGCTGTGTGTTGGTTTCTGCTGGGCCAAGAGTGGCATCTCCCTCCCTCTCTCCCTCCCCCTGACCACTGGTGTGAGGGAATGCACCCACCTACGGCCCTTATCTGGGAGGGTCCTGGGAAGCTGTGATTCAGTCCTGAAGTCTTGCAGCCTGTTCTGGATTCAACAGTGTATTCCTAAACCTTTCAATTTTCATACCCAGTTGCTTGGTTTACTGGCAGTTCCTGAAATTTGTGTCTCTCCCTTCTTTCCTGGCTTCTAGGCAGGTGTCATTCATTCAGCAATGGATGGAATAGAGGTCTTCTTTCTTAAGAAACCAGGGCTCATTTATAGAGGGAAAGAAATCATGGATATAAATGAAAATTTCCTACTTCATCCAGGCCTGTATTAGTGCTGTTCCCCTGGGATCTCCCTAGATAACCTGAGGTCTGGGATTCCCTGGCTATCCTTTTTGAAATTTCTCTCTGGAGTGTGTTTGGGCTCCAGGAAGGAGTCTTGCCCGCAGGCTACCTGCCACTGGAGATGGAGGTAAAAGAAGCAATAGGTATCATTTTCAGGAACAATACCATGTAATGGAGGAGAAAGGTGGTACTTTATGCTTAGGGGTGTCAGTGAATTCTCCTACAGAGTCAGAAATAGAAAATGGGGCAGGGGAAAGAAATTACACAGTGTGACCTGAGTTTATCTAGATCAGCTTCATGCCTTTCTCTCCATCTTCAATATCTGCTGTCCTCCCATAGCAGCCACCTGCAGTAGCAGCTCCCTTGCTCTGCAAAGCTCCATGCCTGCTCATTCCTGCTTCTCCTACTCAATGGGAGATACTGCTTCCAGACTGAGTGTTGTTGGCCTGGTATTCTTGCTGCTTAGGGGACCAACAGCTGGTACTGTCTCAGTCAAATTGTTTTGGTGCTCTAGCCATGAAAAGTATCAAGGATCTAGATGTTGTTGCAAGTAGCGGTTTCAGGTGGTGCAGGTGTGGCTGGTGTGAGCATTATAGTAAAAGCTTTCTCTTTTCCCTGACAAAGCAAGCAAACATGGCATTAAATGCAATGTGACAGACATGCCTCTTTCTAGGGTAGAGTATTTGCCAGCAGACTGCAGGTTTTTCCAGGTGTACAAGTTGTTCAAAAAGCGTCACTTCAAAAGTGATGTCGAGTGTTTGCTTTTAGTTGTTTGTGTTTATGCAGTGGTATGATTGAAAAATATTAATGGCTTAATGTGATTGGTTAGTGTATCACATAATTGGTTCCTATGATCAGAGTACATAAACTCCCATGTGTTTCTAAGGAAGTACTTGTATAGTGTAAATTCAAGATTTTACTCTAAACAAATGCTCCGACATTTATCTTGAAAGATATTTTTTTTTTCCCAAAGCTGTTTCTCTCAGCAAGACTGAGTTACTCCAATTTCACAGACTGATTATCAGAGACCATATGGCTGGTCAGAAATAACAGACAACTGCACAAATATCTGTGGGGACTTTTTCACAATTTCTTTATAACATTGTATTTTGTACTAATAGCACAATTTAGTTGCTGTTCCTGGTCTGTTGTTGCTGCTATGGTTTTTTGCATGGTGACAATCACTGGTACTTCCCAGTCACTGGGAATTGTTTTGAATGTGCAATTTCTAATTTGATTCACTGTATTTTGAAAGAGCTGCAACAAATTTTTTAGTGTCTCCCTACTTTATCATTGCTCTATTGTAGTTGAGGTTGTTTCTATTTCTTTGAATTCAACTTTTATTACTCTTGCCTGACTTGATCAAGGCTGAAACATCTTTGTTGAATTCATAATTCATTATCCATTTGCTATAGGTCACTTTTTTTCAAATATAAACACTGAGAGGTCACGGAACATTTAACTTCTCATTTTTAAGAACAATCTAAAAGCTTATTTTTATAACTGCAGGTTTGATTGACATTTAAAGTCTTTCTTTTTTAAAACAGGATCATCTAGAGGGCATTGAGGTCTGAAGCTTTTCATTTGCCCATCAGATTGATAGTGAATCAAGAGTTTGAATGGGTTAATTTCTGTCTTTGTTAACGTTTTGGATAAAAGTAAAGCTCAGAAATGGAGGCAGTGTAGCTGGTATTGAGATTGCTGGGTTCAGCTGACATCTCAAGTGTTTGGGAGAAGGAAGCTCCCTGGAATGTGGAGAACATCTTACTTAGCAAATTTTAGCATCTGTATGTCAAGGTTCCATAAGGCACTAAGGAATCATGAGGACTTTTTTGGTTTCACCTGCAGGTGTTCGTCTGGATCGAGTCCGTGGAGGCCGTCAGAAATACAAAAGGAGACTGGATTCTGAGAGCAGCACTTACCTGAGCTTACAGATCCCTCCCCCAGCTAAAAAGCCATGTACGTATGGGTCTTGAATTGTGGTCCTCTGAGCAGCCACTTTATTTCTTTTCACTCATCTCCCAAAAGGTACAGTGTAGCAGTTGTCACTTCTGATTGCTTTATCAATCAACAGCACTGGAATTTTTTTCTTATGGTTGTAGTGTAGAGGTAGATTAGACAGGCCTAGGTACAGCTCAGGTGCTGTATTCATTGTACCTAGGGTTAACTACCAGATCTTTCCTAGGAGATTATGTAAATCCATTTACTGATATTCTGATCTTTTCCTTTACCCAAGCTATGTTAAAAAAACCAGTCCCATGCTGATTTCTCTCTTCAATACTACCCATAGTTCTTTAAACATTTCCACATCCCACCAACTAATTGCTTATACCTCCTTCTCCCCTCACTGGACCTACCTGAGACAATGGCTGACAACATTACAGCAGCTTCCTGCTTTTGTCATCCCTGGGCAGAGCTGGTTAGGCATAGGCAGATCACTACAGCTTGTGGAGCTGCAGTGTGGTCTTCTGTTGTGACCAAAACCATTACTGAGGTCCTATGGGCTCTGTAGTCATGTCTTATCCCAGGAGGGTCCACCTCATGTCATGAGAGATACAACAACTTCTCCTTTGAAATGTGCAGTGACTAAGATCGTCTCCCACTTGCTGGTGGCTGAGCCAGAGAAGATTTATGCCATGCCTGATCCAACCATGCCGGAGAGTGACATCAAAGCCCTGACAACCCTCTGTGACCTGGCAGACAGGGAACTGGTGGTGATCATTGGCTGGGCAAAGCACATCCCAGGTAAATGGGGAATTACAAGGGTGTAAGCATGAACAGCAAAGGGAGCTATTATTTATCTCTGTGCTTATCAGTTTTGGCCTCAACCAGAACTTTTTCCTATAGGGATGGGTGGAAAGTACTGTCACAAAAAACTGCTAGAGATGGGCTGTTACTGGTAAAAAACTCCAATGCAGCCTATGATGGAGGTACATAAATTGATCACTGTATGTGTGTGTGCCCTGGGATTATGCAGAAGACTTTGATACTACACAATGAAGTTCTCTGTTCTATCTAACACTGAGTGGCCCAGTGAAAGCATTTGACAAACAGCCTTACGGATGTTATGGTGGACTTCTGTGATTTTGCAGTACATCAACATGACCTGTTGTGTTTATAGATGAATAAATATTATGGCAGTGACTGGACTTTAGCGCTAATAACAAGGCAGATACACACCCTCTCTGTAGTGGGCATTCTTGTCCAGACTCAGGAAACTTGTCATAATGGATTTGTCACAGAACAAATCCCATTGCGATAGACAACGTGCTATTGCCAGTAAATCTCAAGGCTTCCTTGTTGACAAATAATGAGGACAACTTATTGACAGTGTGACTGACCTTGGAAGGCTCACTGACTATACCCAGTGTGTCTGTGTGATTGAGTGACATAGCAAGTGTCCCACACCTGCAGTAGGGTGGACCAAGGCTGAAGGAGCAGATATGGCCCTCAATGGAGTTCTGGGTACAAAGATTTGGACTGGAAAGGGCAAATGTTCCCCTCTCTCTAGTCTCCTTCTGACCCCACCAGAAACAGATAGGTCGGATTTGTGTGTGGAGAAGGCTAGCCAGGAAACTTAGGGGATATCCTTGGGATTTACACAGCTGCTTTCCAAAGATTGCTTCAGACGTTCACTATAACAGCTCACTAAACCTATAAACAGCTCACTTCACCTATTTCTTGCCTTCTACCCCACTTCCTTGTGTCAGGAGAATATACAGGGCTGTGATATAGGATCACGGGATTTATTGCTGTGATCACTGTCTATGGCTTCCACTGTGTGGGTCTGTGTTCTTTTGCTTTGCTTCTTGGCTATAAATTCTTCATTGTTTGATGAAGCATCTTAATGTGAGTGGTCAGACAATTAGTTCTCCCATGTATTTTGTCTGTTTCTGTTGCTCCCCTTTTGACTTTTTGGCAGCTGTTCCTCTTTTTCCAGACAGAGTATTTTCCTGGGACTCAAGGGTTAATGCTTTTCTGGGCTATATGGAATACGGATTGTTATGAGATGGGACTATGAAGTCTGAAGAGGCTTTTTCAGGACAGTATTTCTGAGTAGAGGTTAATCTTGGTGGTGCCCTTCTTACGTGAGATCTGCCATATCTGCACGGATTATACCCATCACTAGTGCTGGAATCCATCTGGGCCTGATTCATCACAAGTGGGGTTACAGTGGTGATTAGGGAACTCAGCCTGGATTGCTCTACTAACCCAATACTTGGGGTGTTAATAGGGATGGTTTTAATGCAATGCAGTTAGCTGCTATGGCTGTCCAGTGAGGTGCTGTTGTACACCTCTCTAACCCTGGCTATTTCTGTTCACATAGAGTGCGCTGCTGTAGTTCCCTGCCTCGGCTAGGATGAGCAGAGTTCCTACAGAGTTTTCCAGCCTGGCAATACTATCCCACAGCAGGAGTACAATAGAGTGCTCCTGCCCTATGAAAGGGGCTCTTCCTCTCCTTTCTGAAATCAGGACGTACCTGCCATCATGTCAAATTTCACTGCGTATTTTCCTCTCCTATCAAAGGCTCTGCAACACAGTAACAGCCACAGTGTTACTGAGACAGTTCAGACCAGCAGCAGTATTTTATAAAAGGACTGTGCACAGGCAAGAGCTCAAGGATTGTTACATAAGAGAGCAGTACTGAAAAAAAAGCTAATAAAAGACCCTTCATAATAATGGAACAAAATACTCTGTAGTTCTGCAACAGGTATGAAACATACTGAGTTATGCAGCAAGGGGGCAGAGCAGGGCAGGGCCAGGAGCCTGCCAGGTGTCTAAATTATCCAGGCCCTGTATTTTTGCCTTCCAAGGATTTTGAGCAAAACATGACATTGCTTTCTGTGTGGATAAACTCTTGGTCAGAGAAAGATGGAGAAAGGAGCAAAAGTCACATATTCCTACCTTGTATTCACGCTGGAATTAGTAAAGAAAGGTGTGAGGTTAAAGTCATACCAACCCTGAAGGATCTCAGGTGTCAACACAAACTTCTACCCCACAGTATTAGGAAATAAAATCAGTAAAACTTAACACACTCTCCTCTGATAACAATAAAGCATTATTTAATTGTGTTTAGCAAATGTTATTAGTTAATAGCCCTATTAGCCATGAGCTCAAAATCCACAGCCAATGTGGAGTTGTTCCCTTCTGTATGAGGCCCCCTCCCCACTACTCACCCTCCCCCCATGCAAATTGTCTTGGAACAACATCCACCTTTTCTTCTTGCTTTGATGCAGGGTGACAAGACTTCTCCTGAGGGGTGACGATGAAGGCTCTCCCAGGGTAGCTGTTGTGCTATTCTCACCAGGAAGACGTTAGTACTAGCACAGAATGAAATATGGCAAGTGGAGTGACAGCAGCTGTGTCTGGAGTGGCCTCAGATCCTATAATTACATCTCCTTTTATTACCTCTGCTAATGGCCCTCCAGGATGACAGAAATGATAATAAATTAACAGATTATGAACTTCACTTGCCACAAATTATGTGACTTCTTTTTTTTTTTAATTCTGGGAGCTCCCACTGCCAAACCACTGAAATAATAATAAATTTTTTTTAAAAAAAATTTTAAAAAACCCCACCAACCTGAATGTCACATCAGCTATTGCAAATAAAGCAGCTTTTCTTAAGATGCACCAGGGAAGGAGGGAAACATGCATGCAGCTCTGTGATAGAGCCAGAGGCAGTGCTGCATTAGGCACCTTTCAGGGTCAGACTTTAGAAAAGCAGCAAGAAAGAGATCACTAAGGGCATTTTCTGCATGCTGGGCCATCAACAGCTCAAGAATGCAAAATAGGTGGATTCTAGAAATTCCTGGGAGCTGTAAGATGACAGAAAATTTCACAACTAGAGGTTCCCCAGTGCTATTATCCTATAATAGCAAGTCTGCGATTTTGGCCAGGTGAAATTAACATTTACTTTTCCTGATCTCAACTCTCATAGCATGAGAGAGTTATATGATCTTCCCTTACTGCAGCGATTCAGGGACAGTCCTTTAACCTTTGCACTCCATATGTGTGAACACTGGAGGAAAAGAGTCCCAATTCGGTCAGACATTTCAAGTCCAGGCTTGACAGTGTAGCACTGTGTCTTCCCACTTACCTGCTGGAGCTGGAGCTGTTGGCTACCTGGGAGTGCTTCTGGCCAGGGGCTTTCCCAGGTGGGTGGGGCATTTGCAGCTGGCTCTTCTGTTGTTCTTGCCAGAGGGTAAAGTATGGCATCTCCTGTTCTCGCCACAACAGCATCTGGGAAAGGGCAATTAATAGAGATGCTGGGTGTACAGGCTACTGCTAGGGTTAAATTAGGTTTTCTACTTTATTCAGTAGCAGGAAAATATAAACCATGTCTGTCCTGGGTCCTCTCACTCTACTACATGAGGAATTGACCGTTTCTCAATCTTTAAGAAATTTTGTTGGCAGACTGCAGTGAGGCAATGGCATAACCCCTTTTGTAATCCATATGGGGACTGAAGATGCAGAAAGGCCATGTGACTGATCCAGCAAATGGACTTAAAGCAGCAGCCTAAATGCTGGGCTGATCTCCATGGTCAGAGCTAGGAAGGGGGTGACCAAAGGAGGGATCTCAGGTTCTAAAGAGTGGAACAGTGGCTGTGTACCTTCACCCCCATCTCAGAGCTAATCTTGTCATTTCCCTGTGCAGTCGGCAGAGCTGGGGGGACAGGATCCTAAGCATCAGAGCTGCAACAGCCTGCACTTGGACTGAGTCAGGAGGGCTGCATTCCAGAGCAGCACAGTTCTGAGTGCAGGGCAGAAGGGTGAGGTAAAGGCACCTGCCTGCCACCCTGAGCAAGAGGTGGGATTCATCAGGGCTGTGTGGAGCACAGGCTGTGCTGCACAGGAATCAGTCTGACAGTCATGGAGCTGGATTTGCAGCTCCTCTCCTCAGTAGCCTGGACTCCTCTTTAGCTGTTCCCTCTGGCACTCCTCCCCAATGGTTTATTGATTCTTCCCTGCCACCCACTGTTCCCCTCAGACCTTGCACACACAGCACGTGACAGCTGATTGGTATCTGTTAATTAATGTGGCCTGGGGCCTCTTTTCTATTCAGTGGCCTGATAAGGGAAATTGGATGTCCAAGGGCTGCCAGGCCATTATCACCCTTTGCTTCCCCTGGCAACACAAACACAAAACATGGCGTAGAGATAAATAAATACCACTAACCCACTCTTCTGCCTTCCCTTCCCTAGCTGAGATAGTGCAGATAGAAAAAGAGATCCCACAGTCAGTCAATATAGCAATCATCAGCTCTTTTGTTAATTGCCAACTTGATAACAAGAGAAATCAAATGATCATCATGGCAGCTGGCTACATAGGCCCAGACGTGGGGCCAAGAGCTGTGAGCAGAGAGGGATGTGGGATATCAAAATCCAGCTGAGCCTTGCACACAGCCAGAGGAGCTGGGAGGCTTCTGCACAGAGGCTCCTAAGTTCACAGGTCTCTTGGTGATCCCCAAGGCTTCATATACATCTAGGGAGAAAACTGGTTGGGGAGGTTTGTGGAGCATCACCTTCCCAGCTGAGGGGTGCCTTGGTGTCCCATTCTCTCACAGCCCTAGGAACCTTCAAAAGCAAGGAGGCTGCCAAAAAAGTACAATTTCTGCCTTTCCATGGTGAGCAAAATCTGCCTAGAGAGGACCAACACACTATGCTTGACATTCCTGTTTGTAATGACTGTTAGAGTGCCCATCTCCCAGGATCCTTCATGGTCTGGCCTTCAAGGGTACTTGGTATGGAGGGCATAACAGACAGTTTTCCTTCCCATGCACTTTTTTCCCCACCTTGTGGTGGACATTGCCTCTGTGTTTCATCCTCTCCACTTTCTCAGGTGAACTCTGGGGCTGTCAGGGTCTGTCTCCAGATGGAGCTTGCTCTTTCTGTATTTGGCGAGAATATTTGGTACACTGCTGGGTGCTGGTTCCATTGCTGCCGGGTTTGACTATGATTTAGGTACTTGTATGGCATCATAAAGGTATTTTTATCACTGGGTAGGGTTGTAGGCAGAGCTGCGGGTATGGAGATCTGAGTGTGATGAGGAATAGAAGAGGATTCTGTTCACAAATGTATTCATTTTTTAACACATTTTGTTGCTTTGTTGTGGCAGGAATTTTTCTCAAGTTGGCCAAAATGTGAGATGGTAGTATACTTGTAATTCAGGCCTGTGTCATTCTGTCCTATCCCATTAGAAGCCTTCTTTTCTGCCAGCTGGAGTTCTTTGCTCTTTTTTCTGCTGGGGGACTAAATGGGCTGCAATACAGACCTGCAGAGGAAGAGTGAGCAAGGTGATGTGGTACAAAACTGTTGCTGCTATGTAAGAAACAGTGGTCATTGAAAAAAGGTTGTCACCAGCCTTGGGCTGCCATAAATGCAATCAGAGCATCAGAACTCCTGTTTGAGGCTGTAGGTGGTTTTTTTTTCTGAGCAGCAGGTCAGTAGCAAGAGTGCATGGTTGTAATCCTAGGGAAACTAAGGATCCTAGTCTCCTAGAGGCTGTGCTGCACACCCATTTGACCTTGCTTGTCTTTTGCCCTGTTAGGGTTCTCCAACCTCTCCCTTGGAGACCAGATGAGCCTTCTGCAGAGTGCCTGGATGGAAATTCTCATTCTGGGCATTGTGTACCGCTCCCTGCCATATGAGGACAAGCTGGTCTATGCTGAGGACTACATAATGGATGAAGAGCACTCTCGTCTGACAGGGCTGCTGGAGCTCTACCTGGCCATCCTACAACTGGTGCGCCGCTATAAGAAGCTCAAGGTGGAAAAGGAGGAGTTTGTCACACTCAAAGCTCTGGCCCTCGCCAATTCAGGTACAGCCCTGGCCCAGCCAGTTTTGCAGCCAGGGGGTCAAGGCTCATGCTGTTATTTGACCTGGGAGGAGACTAGAGCGTACAGCCTGAGTGTCTCTGCCTCTGTCATGCAACATTCTCAAAGCTCCCTTCTGTCCATAGAGCCTAAGCTGGAAAGCAGGGAGAAATGGGGCTTACTTCTGCTAGAGCCCCAACTGGGCTCTGACTCTGTAGTAGAGTAGGAGTGTAGGGAGTGGAACCAGACAGGGGTGGACTGGTTGCTGGTTTCTGGCAGTAAAAAAGGCTGTGAAGGCCTTTTCCACCAGCAAGCAAACTCCAGTGCCGTAAGTTCAGAAATGGGATGTGAGCCACGCTTGCATCCACCTCAGCAGTGTTGGTCAGATACAGCAAACAGGGAAACCCTGGTCCAAATTTCAAAAAGTTTTGGGGTTGGGGCTGCCTGGCCCTGTCCTGGAGATGTTCAGTGACCAGAGACACTGAATCCTCCTTTAAGTGGGAGACAGTGTGGATGTAGACTGCAGCCCTCAATACAGCAGGCTGTGTTATACCAAAGCCAGCCAGGCACATATTTGCTCAGGAGTCCCATCTGAAAGGGAAACTGCTAAAGCTACTGTGTGACAAGGGCTCCCTCTACATCCCCTGAGTCTCATTGTCTCGCATCAGATCCCTTTGCCAAACTTGCATTATGCAGTTCACAGAATTCACCCTTGCAGCCGGCCCTGAAACTAGTATTGTGTTTGGCTAAAGACACTTTAGAGAAAAACACTGAGCGTGAAGCTGGAAGGATTAAAAAAAGGGAACCTGCACCTTACTTGGTATCTGACTCTCATAATCATTCTCTCAGTTAAAAAAAAAAAAAGGCACCATATCTTTAATGTCTGTTTGCCTGAGCTCAGCCTCCAAAGACTGGTCTTTGTTGAGTTGGATCCTATGACTCTGGGTCTTTTTATACCTGACAGCTTGACGTGATAAACTTCCTGCTCCATAGCTGCGTTCCTTGGCTGTGGACATATTATTTCAAGTGTAAGGATGTGGTCCAAGATTCTGTGAAGCTGCCCTGTCCTCACCATTTTGCACCATTCTGTTCCTCTTTGCCATCCATGCACTTCTTAGCAGTAGCAATTTAAAAGAAAAAAATCCTTACAGCTCATTGATAAAAATTTTGGGTAGCAGCTGTTTTTTTTACTGATCCCTGTGGATTTCCACTAAAAAACTCCTTCTTCAGGGATGACTCACCACTGATAGTTACTGTGAGATCTGTCATCTGGCCAGTTACGAATCAATTGAAAGTGTTCTTTATTGATATTGCATAGTGCTAATTTTTTAATGAGAATGTCCTGTGGTCTTAAGCCAAGTGCCTTATAAAAACCTAAGTCTATTATATCTGTGCAGTTAACTTTATCAACCAAACTTGTAATCTCATCAGAGAATGAAATCAAGTTTGTTTGACAAGACCTCTCTTCCCAAGTATCATGTTGACTGGCAGTAAAATCACAGAATCATTTATGTTGGAAAAAACCTTTAAGATCACCAATTCCAACTGTTAACCCAGCACTGCCAAGTCCACCACAAAACTGTGTCCCTAAGTGTCACATTTACATGTCTTATAAATGACATCTTACTAGTCTTAATTAAATGTCACCTTTATATTTTCCTTTATTTTTGCCCTGGTTCACATCAGGCTAGCATAGAAATTGTCCGATAAGACCTAGGAAAATATGTGCATCACTGGAACTTTTCCAGTCATCTTGAATTTCTTAAAAATACCAAGATTTATTAATCATTGATCTACCCTAGATGGCCCTTAGCCAGCAATTTTAGAACTCTTATAGCCAAGTTATCCAGCTTGCTGATTTCTGTGAAGTTTGTCCTAATAGTTCTAATATCTTCTTGCATAAACAACAGACTATGACGTCTTCATCATCTTCATATAACACAGGTATAAAGCTTCTCTTTTCTAAATAAGTCAGAAATACTCACTGAGGACTTCTGTCTACTCTGCACTGCTATTAGTAGTTTAATCATCTACAGGTGAAAAGAGCCCTCCTACAAATGATCATTTTTCTTCTGTTTCTTAAATATTTATAAAACTTCTTTACTGTCCTTAGCCCTTCCAGCCATGGCTTTTCCTCTTATGTCCTTCATTTCCCTTATCAATTTTCTGCACTTCATAACTGTGTTCCTTTTTTCAATGTCTCATATATTGCTTCTTTAGTTTTAATTGCTACCTTCACTTTGCCACTGAACCAGGATGGGTGGATGGCCAAGGCCAGCCTCTCTTCTCTATGCAGTGGTGGCTTTTGGTGATGCAATCGAATTGTTAAAAGAACCTGTCTACCAGGAGGGTCACAGGATTAAACAGGAAGAAGAGCTCCTCAGAGAGGCTGAAATGCTAAGGTAGCAGTTGTGACAGAAGTGCCACCCTGGGACATTTACCTGGCCCATGCTGTCAAGTTCTTCACAGTGCAACAGAAGCACTCTCTGCTCTTGCTGCTCACTGTGCTTTCAGGACTAAGCCCAGAGTAAGCCTTATGAGACAGTCTTTATCAGGAGTGGAGTAACACTGGACAAAGACAGAACAGAACAACCAACACTCATCAGATGCTTTGGGGCTCTGTTTCCAGTGCTGTGGAGTAAAGAAACCAAGCTAAGGGTCAGGAGGCACAAGCCAAAGCACGTTCTCAGATGAATGGAAAAAACCACTCTGACTTCGCTGGTTTCTCCTAGTGCAGCTAGAAGTGTAGCTATGTAGGAGCATAATCCACAAAAATCCTGCTTTGTTATTTGTATTGAAACATATGAAAGTAAAGCATAGGCTTTTGTTTTTCATGTATTTAAAGCTTCTCATGACACACACAGAAGGAAGCTGCAATAGGGCAAGTGTAGTTTTCTAATGTAACTTAACATCGAACCTTCACATTCTTTTAATGCCAGTTATTAGTGTATTTTTGACATGGATAAACTTACAGAACCTGCATGTGTGTGCTTGCATGCAAAGAGCTGATTCCTAAAATGGTAGGAAAGCAGTTTGGGCCAGGCTTTAGCTCCCTTGGATCAGAGATGGGGCTTAAAGATGAACACCTAGATTAGCACCTGTGCGTCCTAAACCTCCTTTCTGCCTTCTTTCCCATATAGATAAATTCTGGGTGTAATTGCCCATGCAACCCAAGTTCTAGGGACTTAAGCAGCCCTGTGTATACCAACCTTTTGGTTCTAGGAATAAAAACAAATGAAAATAGAAGTGGGAGCTCACTCACTCTTTACTAGAGAAGAAGCTGACAGTACGTTGATCTCTGAGTCCTTGGTGTGACACACCACAATACACCTGCTGGGATTGGCAAAGATAATTCAAGGGATCTCTGTCTTTAGTAAGTGCATTTTAGAGAGCCAAGAGCTGAATTCTTAATTGCCAGAGCAGCAGCCGATTCCCAAACAATATGATCACCCATTTTTTTGAAGAGTAGAGGTGCTGTAGACCTAATTTGTTACCCTTCAGAGCCAGCAGTCCATTTTTAAGCATTCTTAGGTCCTCTTTCCTTAGGAATAAAAATTGATCAACCTATGTATTGAGGAGCCCTCCATGTTAGCATACAGCACGTGTTCATTTTAGGACATCCCAGACTGGCCAAAATTTATTTCCCCTTTTTTTATGCAATACATTTTAATGCTAAAATGGAGTGAGCAAGGTCAGGATCCAGCAAGGGGATGTGTAGCAAATTCTATTCTAATGGGTCCTGTGAGGTTCCTGCCCCTGTCGGAAGCTGCTAGAAAAAAGTGAGGTGAGGAAGCATTGGGCTTTGTCCATTCTCACACCTGCCCATGCCATGCCAGCAGTGCTGGAGAAGGGCTCCTGGTATGAAGCCTGGCTTCTAGGCCAGCTGACCCTCAGGGACATGGTCAGGCAGCCTGCCCCCCACCTCAGTGCTCTGATAGCTGTAAAAATTCATAGCTATTGATTTCGTAATTAACAGTTTATCAATGCCATCGACACCAGTTCACTGATGGATTGCAAGGAAATTAATCCTGCAATGTTGTTTTATTTTTTGCAGTCAGCTGCCAATTTTGAGCTTCTTTCAGCAGAGAGTGGTGGGGGTGGGGCAGGCTTTGATCTTTATTTCCCCAGTTCCTCTCACTGTATACGTTTAGTTACTTAGTGCTGCTAACTCCTGTCACCTTACAGAAGCCAGGTGGCAGAAGGGCAGTTTTGGGATTCTGTCAAGTGTACAGCAGCATCAGTACCCAAAAGTAGAGCACCCACTTTGCCCTGAAGCATGGCTCATTGCACATTAATTCTAGCACCCGCTGGGATCTACAAACTCTGACAGACTGTGATTACTTCTCCCCCTTGTGCCACTAGCCAGAAGGACATTAAACAGAAAGGAGAGAGGACATTCCAGCTTTTGATACTTCCAGTCTTCAAAATTACCTTTGTGACTTGGCAGGGAACAGATCCCACTCACTTCTCTTGGACTGTGTATGGAAATTTTTGAGAGATGCTACCTGGCTGGGAGAAGTTGCCAGACTGACTTGGCAACATGCTTCTTCCTCCCTCCTTTTCAGAATCAACCTCTGTGTCTAGCATAGGTCACTGTGATGACGTAGCAGCCCTCTTCTGTGCTTCTTTGTCTGGTCTCTCAGGAAAATAGTGTAAATGCATCAAGAATCCTTCTTCAGTAGGCTTCTTGGGAATACTTCCCTTTAATATCTTCTTAATTAGTGCATTCCTTCTAAACAGCTTCTTAAACAGCTTTCTTGCTAGACACAATATTTTCCCAACTGTTATAATACTTTATAAATCATGCATCATAAATAGCATTTTTACCATAAATGTATCTTACAAAATTCACAGTCACTAATTTGTGTTGTGCTCTCCATAAAGATGACACATGTTTCTAGAGAGATTTTGGCACTTCAGTCAGCTTTCCTCCCCTTCACTGCTGTCACTCTGGGGAACCCATGTCCTCACATTTGTGTTTGTGTGTAGGCTGAGCCACAGCACTGCCACACTGCAAAGCCCAGGCTGTGATGACAGGCGGTGCAACTACATGTGTGCATGTGTGCTTGCCATACTGTCTCTTTGCTGTTGCTTCTGTTGCCTTGTGGCAGGAATCTTAATCAATAGGTTCAGTATTGATTAAAAGTCTCTGAACAATAAAGACAAGGCAACAGTGTCTCCAGCTCTGTCATGGTTGTAAGAAAGAAGCAAGTATCAGCAAGATGAAAAAGGAGAACACCTTTGGTGATGTTCTCTGCTCTTTGGTGCTGCCCTCTAGCACCCCAATTTACCCACAAGTTTAGCAGTCTGTATTCAACATGGTTCCCTACCTCAGCCCTGGACTGGGTCCTTTGCCACCTATCTACCTTCACTTCACAGACATGCTAAGGAGCCTTGCAAACCCTGCTAGCCCCTCCAACAGCTTGTAGAAATCTAACTGGCAGCCTAAGGGAAGAGGCCTTGCAGGATGTGTGGGTTTCCTCTATTTCAGCAGGAAGCTCCTTGAGCAGCTGCTGGCAGTCTCCGAAAACAGGGGCATATGCACAAAGGTGGGTCTGGCAACACCCCTGGGCACACTGGTTGTGACCTACTGGGGCTTTTCTGTCTTGCTGACACCCTGAGCAGCTGCACGGCAATTAGGCAGTTTAGACAGATGAAGTGCTATAGCAGTGTTAATTATTCTTAATGAGATTGCTCTCAAGCGGCAGCACAGCAGCTGCTGCCCCTTGCAGGGTGACTCTCCCCATAAGGAGCATGGAGGGCAAGTGAAAGTGCAAATCACAAAGGCCCCTGCCCGACCTCTGCACAGCATTAGGGTGGCTGGCAAAATGGGCACACAGGGCACAAGTGTCACCCCTCTGCCTTACTGTCCCTGCACTGCTAGGGCCAACACATTGGGCTGCTGCCAAACTTCAGAGCAGCAGCACCACACCTGTCAGCAAGCTGGTTTTTTTCCCTTAAGAAACAAACCAAGCTAACACCAACAGCACCCCTCATTCCCTGGCTCAGGGGGGTGGGGAAACAAGAAGACCAAAAAAACCGCACAACAACAGATAAGAAGGAAAGAAAACATCTTTAGCTTCAGGACCATAAAGGATTTCCTTTCTCATGTCTGACTTGTCTGTTTGGTGTCTTTTCTTCCTCACCCCAGACTCCATGCACATAGAGGACATGGATGCAGTGCAGAAACTCCAAGACCTTCTCCACGAAGCCCTGCAGGACTACGAGCTGAGTCAGCGCAATGAGGAGCCCCGGCGAGCAGGCAAGCTGCTCCTGACCTTGCCCCTTCTGCGGCAGACGGCTGCCAAAGCTGTGCAGCACTTCTACAGCATCAAACTGCAGGGCAAGGTTCCCATGCATAAACTCTTCCTAGAAATGCTAGAGGCAAAGGTCTGACAGCCCCAGCGCCAGCCAACAGTGGCCGGGGAACAAACTAGAAACAAAGATGCAGACAATGGAGCAATCCAAACAGCAGCAGCAGCCACCGCCGGCTTTTATCTCCAATCATTTATTATGGAAGAATTATTTAATGTCTATCGGTCGGCGTGACTGCAGAATCTTGTGTACAGGAGGGGGGAAACTTTTAAACAGTCACCTGTTTCTCTTTTTTTTTTTTTTTGTTGTTTTCTCTGGGGGAAATACCAGATTATGCTCTTGCACTTGTTGAGGCATCATCGGGGCTCAGCCCCTCTGATCAGTGATGCTCTCAGCGCTGTCCAGGCTGCCTGCTCTGCAGCTCCCTCTGCCAGTTCTGGAGGGGGAGTGGGGACAGAAGCAGGAAGAGAGGAAGAATAGAGTCAATATAAACTTTATCTGCTGGTGTTATGAGGGGTCAGTTAGAAAGGGAAGCAGCCACGGTCCTTCTTTTTGTCACCTTTCTGCCTCTTACCATAGAGTAGATGCTCCTTTGGAGAACAACGCTGCTGGACCTCTCCTGAACAAAAAGGCTGCTTCCCAGACTCCTCTAACACTTGTACATACAGGCCCCACTTCTTACTGGGAAAGATGCTCCTAACTGTGTAAGATATTCTGCAACCTTGTACAGTGTGTCATTACGCCTGGCTAGTCCCTCCCATGTACAATCCCTGCAGGCCCCTGAAGAGGTAGGATGTATGTCCCTGAGAAAATGCAAGTCTTTCCCAAATGGCAAGAGGAAAGAGCCTGATGTTATGCTTCAGTGCTGGGTTGACTTGATAATCTCTGCATCCTCTCCTATGTGGTGCTAACTACAATTCTTCCACACTTTTCACCCCATAGTGTATCACTCCTGCCTCTTCAGCTCAGCTGAGTACCATTCCCCATCTGTTCCTTGTGGCAGAGAACACAAGGCTTTGTCTGCATGGTTACTGCCCAAGTATAAATACACCCCAAAACAGATCTTTCCTAGACTTCCTTAAAGCTCTTTGGCTCTACAGAGACTTTAGGCTTATTGCCAAATTCTTGTTAGGAATCAAGGGCACTGCTTTTCAGAGGAGGCAGCTCTAGAGCCTAAGAGATTGCTTTTTTGTGGCAGCCTAGGGAAATAAATTAGAGGATGGCATGAAACCCCTGATACTCCAACTACTGTCTTCCCCTGCCTCATCCCATTATCCTCAACAGCAGGAAAAGAGCTACCATAGATTATACCTGGGGCTGGTAAGAGGTTCTCTTGCTGATCAGAAAGCAAATACCTGACCTTGAGGTGGTGGGAGAAGAACAGGGGGAATATTTATATCTCTTACGTAACCAGGTTCCTGCTGTCTCCAAGCCCTGGTTTAGATCTGCTACCTAAACCATAGCTGCTGCACTCCCAGTAGCCAGAGGGGAATGTAGGCAACTGACAAAACTGACTGTTGGTGTTCTCTGAAACTTTATTTTCTAGGTCACTTAGTTTTAAGCCATCCTGAGCTGACGAAACCTGAGGATATTGTCTTTTTTTTGCAGTCAGCAGCATAGCACTAGAGGTAAGAGAAAGCCTCTGATCTACATCTGAGACATGACAAACTCGACTGCCTCTGTTCTTCTCAAGCTTCCATCCCTTCCTGGCTTCCCCAGGAGAAAGGTGGTGTGGCAGAGGACTAACTTGCCCCCAGGAGGAAGTCTTCCAAACCAGGGTTGAGGTGTGTAATCAGAGACATTGGGTGTTCGTTTTCTGCTGGAGCAGAATGTGTCCCAGCAGGGCTGTCAGTACTGCAGAACCCAGCCCTGGCAGGCTCAGACAGGGGTGCTGACTGATGCTGACTTCTGAGCTCTCATAGCCAGCCCACACCTTGTACTTTAGTTAGTTCTGTTCCATCTCCTTTGAGTTCTTCCTGTGCTACACAGTCACTCATTTTGTACTCGATAAAGGAATTGTCTTGCTTCAGGCATTTTAGTAAACCAGCAGAGACCTAAGGGGCAGAAGGCACTTGGGAACTGGGACTCCTTCCATGCTCACAGCAGTAGCGATTACACAGTGGCCTTGTGCTTTGAGTGGATACTTGTGCTTCTCTCCCCAGCTCCCTCCCAGAGGCAGCTGGGGAGAAAATGAGAGGCTTTTGGTTGCACTCGTGATCCCTGCACCCATTTGTGACTGAGGGACCAAAGTGAAAAGCATGCCACCACTACAGAGCCAGCTTGCCATGTTCTGCACTCTGGCAACTCTTCTGGCTGTGGTATAAATGCTTTCACAGATGTGCTGTGTTGCACTATCAGCTGTAAGTTTGACTCACTCAACCACTGTTGCAATCCTGCCGAGTCCCACACAGCTCAGCCCCAGCACATTGTCCCAGCCTCCCGTGCAAAGGTGACTGACCCAAAATGGGTTGAAAACATCCTAAGCAGCAATTCTTACTCTGTTGGGCCTTGCAGTAAAGGTCACTTACAGACACATACCCCACTCCCAAAAAAAACCAAAACAAAAAACCAAAAAAAACCCCAAAAAAACCTGCCCAAACCACAAAACCATCAAAAAACAAAACAAAACAAAAATAAAACCAACCAAAAAAAACACCCAACAAACAAAAAAACCCCAAACCACCCCAAAACAACCCCAAAAGGCTCTTCTAGCTTTGTTGTATTTGGACTCAGGCCTGCTTTCCATAACAGGAAACTACAAAACATTATTATGGAGAGCTGCTGAGTTAGCTTCTAGCTCACAGAGACTGCTGGCTATTTAGATTAGGGCTATGGGATGGACACAACTCTTGCCTTGGCAGAGCAATATAAATATGCCAAATGCATTTTTTTTCCAGGAATTTCTTTCTCCATTAAAGCTGCATAACCTTGGAGTCCATCTGAGTATTCTCCATTGCTTGAAGATAACATGCAGGGAAATGTTTGCATATCTTCTGAAATAAGATGGGAAGTGAACCAGACAGTACTTAGGGTATGTTCAACTCTCTAAGCAAGGAATGCAAACTCTTCCCCAGGAACTGGGACAGAAACACCTGTCTAGATTTAACCCTTAGTAGGCTTGTACCATCCTAAATTGGGAAGCAGGTCAGGTCTCTTGGGGCCTTCAAACAATTGCAGGAATCACAGTCATCTCTTCCCAGTTACTCTGATCTTCTGTACATCACTAGTATTATCCCACCGACGCAACTGAGGAGCATTTCCAGTTATGCAATAAGCTGGGATTGCAGAGGAGGGTAACATAATGTAGTCCTCCCAATGCATTTTGAAGTAGGAAATAAAGCTTCAGCAACTGCTTAGGTCTTTGAATGTTCACAGTCTCTTATACAAAGGTCTGGGGATGCAGAAGGTGAGACATGAACTAGGAAATGGGTTCTGGGTCAGTGCTCTTTATGCTGCTCATTTGTAATGTAGGAGTCACAAGAGTCCACGTCACAGCTGTCCTTCTTCATGGGGCAAAAGATGACGGAGCTTGAGCCTCAGGACACAGCTGGGCTCTATGACTTAAAGAAAAGAGGAGCAGTAAAGGTAAGTGTATCAGTGACAGTGAATAAAACCACACCAGCAACTATGGTAAAAGCAGCTCCAGCCCCTGATTTGCATGCATGGATAACCGAAACCATGTTCCTGTCAGCTACTACAAAAGGCAATTTTTCCCAAGTGACCAGCTCTTCTGTTTTGGGCACATTCTTCTCTGGGAACAGCAGTGTCTGACCTGTAATGCAAAACAAATTTCATGGGGATCAATTAAAAGGTAAATTACCACTCTGAATTTAGGTTTCTGGGGAAACTTGGGCATTACACCTTGCAGCAAAACTGTGAAGCTACAAGAAACGTCCCCACAACAATCAGAACCTTGCAGTATTGCTCAAGCTAAGGGGGCATTATTTTTCTCTTTGTAAGCTATGTCATCTTTTTTTTTAAAACTATTATAAATATATAAAATAAAACATGCTTCACTGGAAACATGTAAGCAGCTATTAGAGGGGTGAGTTATTGAGAAAGACCCTAGAATGTAAAATGTTGAGCTTTTATTACCAATTTGGAGCTAAGAAAACAGAGCTTCCACTTTGTAACCACAAGCTATAATCAATCATATGGCCAAAGGCTGCTGTGTTGTTCTTGTGGCTGGGTTACCTGGAGGAGCCAGAGAGAGACAGAGGCTGTGAGAATGATGCAGGGAGTCTTAGACAGTCAGTGAAATAAACAGTATCTACTTAACTATTATCTGCTCCTAAAAAAAATACCAACCTGTTAAATAAATTGTATTTCTGTGGTACAGGTCATTTCAAGCAAAACAAGAAATAAAACACAGAAATGTAAAAACTAATGCAGACAGAGTAATGTTTATTGTGTTTAGGAGGTGCTCTGTTCTGTCCCTCGGGATGCACATGGCTCCACAGAAAAGGCCAGTGTGGGGAAAGGCATGATCTGTCTGTGTTTGCTCTGGAAGGGGAGGAAACCCCCAGCTCTCTCACTTAGATATGCTCATTTTGTGTTTTCCCATAGAAAAAAGAAAGACTTCTCAGCAAGCTTCTGAGTTTTGTGAAATGAGCTTTGCTGAGGACTTTTAAGACAGGCACTGTTGCCAGTCTCTGCCATGGGCCAGTCTACTCCTACTCACTCATTTTTTTTCCATGTTCTACACTTCAGTGGTGCAAGGAATGAACAGGAGCTAATGATGAAAAAGCCTTGAAGTTGTTCCAGTGAAAAACGAAACCTCTAATCATAAAATAGACCACTGGCTTAAACCCAGCAGTGACATCATGAATGTTGCAAGCATTACAGCAGCTGCCCAGTGCTTATGAAGTTGATGCAAGTGCTAAAGTCATGGCATTTGCATTGATCTGGTGGTCAGGCAGTGCAAGAAGGAAAGTTTATAGCTGCTTGAGAAAGCAGAAGGAAATGCACTCTGGTAACTGGGGCAGAGATGTGAGAAACAAGGACTCCAGGTTTTTGTTCTACCTCTGATTCTATTGAACACAGACACAATCCCACCCTGTTTAAGCACCTTCATCTCCAAACACCTCAACCAACACTGCTAAGGTCCTTCTTTTGGGTAATGGCACTCCCCAGGATGATGCATCTAAACCAGGCAATCAAGAGGCCACTCAGCCTGCCTTCTGAGGAGGAGGTTGTGGCTGAATTAGTGGTGTCCAGTAGGAAAGGCCATGAGCCTGAATGAAAAAACAAGATGAGCACAGAGCTGAAGAGGGAGGTGAACCATGACAAGTTTTTCTACACTTGAAACAGCAGCCCCCAGCCCCACCATCAGCAGCACTCTGACTGTGACAGACTCAAGCCTTGGTACCGACATAATCCCCTTCCAAGTTCACACTGGCAGCTCACAGTTACACACTGCCGACCTATGCTGTGTGCGTAAGTCCTCTGAATGTTTTATCTGTTCATGGAAGGGTTGGATTTGGCCACATCAGTAGGACTTTAAAATGGACCCTACTTCAGACTAAATATAGCAAAGAAATGTCAGTCTGTGGCTTTTAGGGTTCTGAAGAGTTCTTGTGGCACTGGAGCTGACAGTGTCAAGAGATTGGTAAGGGTAGCCAGGGGATTACAGAGAGCCTGGGTCCCACTCTTCAAACACCATTTAAGGGCTTGTTAGCATTCCTCAGTCCCTTCAAGTTGTATCTGCCTCACTGACATTTCCTGGGCATCCTTTTTCTAGGTGTTTTGAGGCTTTCCTTTGCTTACTAGTTTTCACTCACACTGGAATTAAAAAAAAAGAAGAGAAGGGGGTTGTCTTCATAGTAAGAACAAGTAGCATTGGGAGAAACTGAGGCAAACCCTTATATTTCCTCTTACAGATAAGCTTCACAGGAAATACTAGGAAAATATTCTATTTTCTCTGATTAGATGGGGAGGGAAGCAGGTTTCTTTACTAATCAGTGTTGAGTTCTCCAAATGCACTTCTCTCACCAGTGTTAAGGGCATGTTTAACTGCTGGGATATGTTCTTAAATTCCAAATGTTAAAACATGAATGCAGTAGCTTTTTGTGGCTACCTACACACAAAATAAAAGGAAAACCAGCAAGAGAATGGTCCCTTCCAATTCAGGCCATTTTGTGGTTCTATGATGATTTCTCTTTTTCAGGCCAAGGTATTACACAGGGAATCAAAGCAAACATTGGCTGAGGTACAGAAAACTTTAGTGTTCAACTTCCAGTAACAGAAAGCTGGAGAGCTTGCGCTGTGTGCCTGGTTTTCTTTACAAAGACATTTCTTCCCATTGCAGCCTTTTTTGAAATGACACTGTGGGAAAAGCAGAACACCTATGCCTGGGGAGCAGGAGGACTAACCTAGCAGTGTGCTGGAGTGGCTGGGGGAGAGTCACTGATAAGCGACAGATGTGACTTGGGTTTGAAAAGCACAAAGATGGTTCAGAAAAACACATTCTCTGATCCAAAACACTTTTGCCAGCTGGCCAAGAACAATAGCCTTGCTCCAAAAGAACTGCATCCAGTGAGTCTTTTTACCTTAGAGGTAATCAGCTGGGAGAGGCCTGTCATGCTCCTGGTCTTTGTGTGCTTCCTTGGACAGTGCTTGGGCAAGGCTAGAACCTCTTCAGCTCTGGGAGTAGCAGCATCCAAATAATTACGAGTGAAGTCACAGGAAAGAGCAGAAGTGGCCAGAGGCTCAAAGAATCTCTTGCAAGAAAAACAGAAGAAAGACAACAACTACCAATGACATATCACAGATTTGCTAAAGACTTCAGTGCTTTACAGAGCCCTTCATAAATATAATGAGTCACCATGCACCAACTGCAACCATCTCTTGGCAGCACACATGCAGAAACATCTCTGTTGGTTCAGACCATAGATCCATTTAGGTATAATTAAGTCTCCCAGCAATTTAAGGATCAAAGGTCCTTCTCAATCTTCCTTACCATTCACAATCTTCTAGGTTTCTTGATTTCACCCACAGTAATTTCCTTTCAGGGAGGAAGTACAGCTGCTAGCCTTGCCCCTTCCCTGGGTACACTCAGCACCAATTAAGTTAGGAAAATATGACAATGAGAAAGGTAAATGGCTGCCTTCTACCACTTGATCTTGATGCTTTAAAGACAAGTACAAAAATCTAATCACTATCTGAGATACAAAGACATCTTAGAGACCCCCTCTTTCTGTAGCCAGCTACACACAAATGTAAACACCCATTGCATTGTTTAGTTATGTTTTCATTCAGAGCACTACTGGAGCTCACAATTGCCTTCAAAGTAACTTAGAAACAAGATTAGCCTATTTAAACCACATTTTCCTAATAATAATAATAATGACAACAGTAACAGGTTGGAATCCTTCCTCCTTTATATGAATGTAGTCTTTTCCTCAATCTTTTTTTCATCCACCTGAAAAACAGACGAAACCAGTAAGGCACATGGGCCTTTCTCTGATGTAATCCTTTTATTATAATACAAATGAATGTTTTAAACCCAGGATATTTTAATGCATTCCTTGACATATTGAACAGAATAATTTTTTAATGTATTTCTTCCTATTGCACAGTAAGATGCTGATTTCTGTTTAGAAGTCCCAGCTTGCTTAATTCAGAAATATCAAACTCTTGCTTCTTCAAGTGCTTAAAATCAGCCCATTTACCATTCTATAAAAAGACTCAGAAACAAGTTCATTATTTTGATGAAGTTCTTATACATTTTTTCTCTGATTTTAAGAAACTGGAATTATATTTTCAATAAGCTTTAACACACATCCCTGATGTAACTGCAATTGTTGGATTATAAAAAGCAGGGCAGTGATCAGGTAAGGAGAAGCTGGGACAGTGTAAACTCAGATCACTTTGCCTAAATTGGCAAGAATCAAGACAAAACAAGTCTGCATTTAATCATTGAGGACAAAGCACATAAATCATGTTTTTGAGAGGGGTTAATTTACACCCTATGCAAATTAATTCAAGTGCAATACATAAGTTATAAATAATCTCATTGGAGTGGAGAGTGTTATATTTGGAATGAAAATTATTTAACTGAAGCCAAAATTATAATCACCTTCAATAATTGCATTTCCAGCATTGCAAATTCTTTTCCATCGCAACACTGAAAGCAGTCGATGCTGCAAATAATTTTCTATTACCATTTACATTATTAAACTCAAACACATCAACCAAATTATTGTTTATGTTTTTGTCAGTAGTTAACGCTCCTACAAATCAATGATCCTCTGGGTCAGTCTTAGGAAGTATGGTTTCATCAGATATTTTTCAATCTAATGAACACTTGTAACCAAGACTTGGGTAATTGCTTATGTCCCCCATTGCTTTTGTCATTACACCATAAAAATTCAGCAGTGTCCTAAGGGTGTGATGCTTCCAGCATTAGCACAGACATCAGCTTTTAGGGGTGCTATTCCCACTTCTTCTGCTGTCTTGAGCTCTTCTAGCTCAGACTCACTTTTCTAGCTGCAGAAAACCCTAAATTGCTTCTTCTGCAAATTTCTTCTTTTCATCACATCTCTATGATTTCTCATTATGAGGTTCCTGTTCTGATCCATCCTGTTTCCCTGCCTAGCTTGGATACATTTTTTGCTTTTTCACTACTGGATAGTCCCTGTTTCTCCTGGCTCCTTCCTCCTGTCCTGTTTCTGGCATGCTGCCAGAAATGTGGGTAAGGAGGCCACAGGTGAATATTCTGTCCCCTGTAGCAGCCAATCACACTGAACTTCTCCAGACCTCTGGTGGGGTAGACTGTTCCAGCTTCCTTAAAAACAAGGCCCCTGTGGCCAGCAGCCAGCTCACTGTTCTGGATGCCCTCCACTTGGAAGGAGGGTCACCCCGGCTAACAATGTTTATTGTTCCCCATTGCTGAGGCTTTGCTCAGATGTCCTGGACTTCCAGTGCTGCAAGAAATGCAATGATACCAAAATGACATTCTCCAAACCAAAGGAAGGGCTACAGGAGGATATTTGTAAAATTACACTGTTGATGCCCTTTAAATCAGGTTATCCTTTCCTATTAATATCAAACTTATGCCCACAGCCAGATTAGATCTCAGCAGCTTGTGCAGCAGCTCTAGTTAATTAGACAAACTATGCCAAACAAGAGAAATATCACGTTCACCTCAGGCTCCACTGCACAACTTGAGAGAACCCCAAAATCCTGCCAGCATAAGCCATGGGCCAGCATGAGGCCATGCAGCAGCACAGCACACAGCCACTTATGGCATTGCCAGTGCTTTAACCAGAGCAGCTGCATTTCCATGATGCTATGTTTGCTTTGCAAATAGTTATTAATCCAAATTGAGTTACAGCAGTTATAGAAACACTACCAAATTCACACTAAATGATCACAGAAAAAAAAAACCTTTTACAAATGAATCATAGACACCTTCTGAATGTGCCTAGAAATGTAAACATGAGATAAACAACCAGGAAAAAAGAAGAAAGCTTGCCTGGACATACACTGAGCTCTGTTTCTCAATTTGCTTGAATCAAGAGATCACTCTGCCTTTTTAAAAGAAAAAGAAAATGCCTGGGTGGACTAGCCTAGGACTGGGTATTGTCATCTGTAAATGAGCAAGGGATAAACAAAAACTCAGTTGACGGGCAAATAAAATGGTTTGTGCTTACCAAAATGGTAAGGTTATTATCATAACTATAAAAACACTATGAAAAATTGTAATTGATAGATGAGCAAATGTGACACCATTTTGCAGAGCTCCTCTGAGCCCACCAGCTTGTGTTGCAAGCAGAGTAAAACTGTGTGAGAGGAATACACCCTGAGTGTATTCTGAACTATGTAAAAAAGATTGCAGCTGGATAACACCTCTGCCCAGCAGGCTGAGCATTATAGCTCAGCACTTCCTTCTGCCATCCATTGCATATTGCACACATTTTGGGCAGGGTCCTCCTTTTCATTCCATGCTGCTCACTGCAGACACAGCAGGCCCCTGGCTCACCTCTTCTTCCCCGGGGAATGGGGCTTGCAAATAAGTATATAATAAAAAGTGGCTGAAACCTAATATAAACAATGTCTGGGACCTCTCAGATTCTGGGAGACTTAATCACTGCATTGGCTGAATTAGTTTGGACTCAGACTTGACAACTGTGTTTGGGTTTTGCTTTTCACGTGGAACATGTTCACAAAAGGATGCATCAATGACTCATTTTGGTGCTTGTGATTTCTGTGTCTTGGAGCACACTGCTAAGTTGCTCCTCTCAATCCTCTAGACATTCTCACAAGCAAAGGTATCTCCATGAGCAAGCTTCCTACAGCTGCATGCTGTGTGTTATTTATTCCAATACAAGGAATAAATAACTTACCCCCAAACTGTCAGTGGTGTACCATGCTAAGCACCAATGCTGTCACCATCCTTGGGACCAGGTTCCATACCCTGCTGGTTACATTAATTCTCACACAGATTATCACAGGAAATGCCCTTTGAGTCTGGCTCTGCACCTTCCACAGCACAATCTCTTGTTCATCTGGCAGACTCGAAAGAGTCAAAGAACAGAAACTGCAACAAAAACTGTCTAGGCTATGTCTATGAATAGTTGCAATTCAACTGTGATATGCCAAGGGAGAGCAACTAATCTGCACTGGGACAATGTTTCACAAGGTGAGCAGAGCTGGCTAGATGTCCTTCACAGAAGTATCCTGGTGACTTCCCAGCCATGATGGAGAAATGAAATAATCATCTCTTCCATGAACACTCATCATGTAACTAGCTACTCAGCAAGCCAGGAACACACAGTACCTTTGAAACAAACAGGAGAGGGAAAATGTAATGATAATACAAAGGGAACATGAAGCAGTATCCCAGCATCTCTGTGCTTCAGACTTTGCTGAGGAATCAATCACCCTTTGCAGATAGCTTTATGCTTCACAGTTACTGCTGCTAAGAAGGTTAAATAAATAAATAATCTCTCTCCTGTTACTTTTCTCCTTTCACAGTCCCCAACCTCCATTTCTTAATGGGAGGAGGGAGACATGGGCACAATATTATTTCCCTGCCAGTCCACACTTTAGGTACCTTTTTTTTTTTTTTCTGCTGGATCACAGAATCATAGAATCACAGAATCATAGAATCATGGAATCATAGAATGTTTTGAGTTGGAAGGGAACTGTGAAGGTCTTCTAGTTCAAACCCCTCTGCTGTGTGCAGGGACACCTTCTACCAGACCAGGTGGCTCAAAGTGCCATCTAGCCTGGCCATGAGCACTTCCCGGGATGTGGCAGCCACAGCTTCTCTGGGCAACCTGGTCCAGTGGTTCATCACCCTCACAGTAATGAATTTCTTCCTAATATCTAATTTTCCAAATATCTAATAATCTCTTTTTCTAAGAAGCAGAATTCAACCTATTATCCCAAATCTGTGTTTTTATAGACAGGAGCAAAGAATCCAAAAGAGAGGGACTGAGGAGTATTAGAAGTTCCGGGACTGCTTCCCAGCAGCAAAAACTGCAGCTGCTGAAATGCAGCTCAACCCATACATATTTGTGTGAGACACAGGGTCTCTCCTGCTCCCACACTAATGTGGTTCCTAGTACTCTTCTTTGTGTAGAAGAGGTGGCTATAAGTGTCTCTGCAGCACACAGAAAGTAGAGAAGCAGGCCTTAAAGACAAGTACTTGCCCAGATATCAAAAAACAGTGCTTCTCTGTGCCAGACTGCACCAGAGAGAGACCCACTGGAGAGATGTCTCTCCTAGAATTACCCTTTCCAAGTAATGAAGATGAGACACCCTGTGAGTCCAAAGTGTCAGGAGAGAAGATATTGGAACAAGCTGCTAAATAACAGATAAATCACCAGCACAGTGTATCATGTACATCCAAAAGATCTGTAGGAGTTTGGAATGGAAGTGGCTGAGCTGCTGAAGACATGAATTCTCTCATTAAAGTCAGCTGTTATACTGGAGTAATGAAGGGTAGCAAATGCTGTAAGTTGTTCTAAAAAAGGCATTTGGGATGATCTGGGAAGTCACAGACCACTGAACTTTACTCTGAATCAGGTAAATTGGTTGAATTATCAAGTAAAATTAGAATCGCAGGGAAGGACTATCACAAAGAATTCATTTAGTTTTGATCCACTGTCCTTGCCATCTTTCCACTGCTTCTCAGTACTTTAAAAGTCCTGTTGATTCTTCTGATGTCTCCTGCTTAGATCATTCCTCTTTACCTTTTGTGCATTTGACTATGTCCTGCAGTAAAAAAAAGGCTTTTCATCTTCCTTCTTTCCACCTAATTCTGTCCTGGGAAAAACTGCATAAAGAAGTATTTGTATCTATTCATATCATAACTGTGTTGCCATTGTAGGTACTACAGAGAAAAGTGGCAATAGCAGAAATCTTACTTGATGATCCAGTGATCCACCATCGGTCTGTCCCTTGTTCCACTCTTTGCAGAGAAGAGCTATATATTCTAGCAAGTCTGTTTTAGGCAGCGCTGCTGCTTGTAGCTTGGTGAAAGCGTAGTGCTCTCTCACTGCTGCTGTCCTGCCCTGCCTGGCTTTGGCCCCATCTGCTGTCATGGGGGTTCGGTGCACACACGAACCAGTGACGGTGTTTTAGGTAACTGAGGTTCCGTGCCTCAGTTTCCCTGTCTGATCCGAGGGCCGTTAGCGTCAGGCAGTTTCTAGGCAGAGGCAAAGATAAGGAGGAAAGAGTGGACTCTCTTTTGCTGCATTCCAAGTTTTATTACTCTGCCCCGTAGGAGCAGGGAGATTTTATCTTGAAGGGAAGCTGGACAGAGAGACCGTTTGTTGCTCTCTGGTTGTTGCTTTTAAGGGGTTACAACTTAGGGGATGGTACAAAATAATTATCCAGTCAGGAATTGATGACACATGACATGAAACCAATAGGAACATCTCAGGTGAGGTACAAAATCAAACTGGCTAATAACAATACAGCTGGAGGGAATTTCTAACCACGCAGGCCTGCCACAGGGTCTGAGGTAGTGTGATGGACAGGCGAGGAGTAGATGTAGCTGTGCTGCAGACCCTTCTTTGGATCCGCCCTCAGGGAGAGAATCTTGCGAGGGGAAATCAACCCATCCAGAGCTGTTTACCCCGAACTTGGCCTGCACCATAGCAACACAAGTCAATCGCTTAAACCACTGCAAACTGTATTTTACCATCTTAAGACTATGCAACAACCTGTAAGAACATTTTAGCAAAGAGTTTTCTCATGAACCCTGATATGATTTCTGATCCAGATGGAGTCTTAGCATGAAAACAAAAAGCCACATCATCTCTTCAGTTTCCTTGGTAAGATACACCAAAGAGAATGATCCAGCAGGTGTCTTGGTTCTGTGCCTGATTCAGGATTTGCTTTTATATTGCAGCACAACACCTTTTTCTGAACAAGTTATGGGAGGTAGCAGTGACCTGTGGAAGATGCTGGCCAAGCTATGGCCAGGCTATTGAGGGCACTGCCAGGATGTGATGAGTCAGGAGCAGAACAGGTGATAAATACAGAGAATGCTCCCCTCGAGCAACTGGGAGCAGGAGAATTTGAAGCAGAAGATAGAAACCATCATGGGTTTCTTCTGGGACAGCCAGGCAATATGCTTAGGTTCTTACCCATGGGGAAATGTCAGAGGCTAGAGGCAGAGTGGTAGAGGATCCCAATTAGAAAACTCAGGAGCTCAGCTACGTGTCCTGCAAAAACCTAGGCTGGGGGCATGCAGGCACCCAGCCTGCAGATGACATGCCCTAAAAGGGCACAGACAGGCACTACTAACTACAGTTTTACATCTTCTGTTTAGATCTTTGCACCATGAGCATTTGCAAACCTACCCTATCTTGAGTAGTCATTGTTGACTTAGATTAGTTTAAGATTACATAGAGCCTAATAAACACTCACTAATTTGTCAGGTTTGCTTCTGGTACTGTAATTGCTACATAAAATCATGTTTAATTAAGTAAAAATTAAACAAGTTACCAGTTTTAACAGATTTATTGTTCAAGCAGAGTAGATACAATTTTACCTAATACTGCTTCATGCAGTTCAGTGTCTGGAAATGCCACCCTGAAGAAGACATAAAAGAATCATGTTGATCCTGTACCACTTTAGCTATTTTGCATATTAATTTTCTGAGTACTTAATGTTTCTAACACCTAATTCTGTAAGATCTGTAAGTTCCAAATGTCACTAAGTAGTGACATTCATGAACTCTAATTCATACTAATAACCCATGTTACTTGGATCAGACTAACTTCAGTGTTTACTCGGACAGTACCATAGTTAAATTGTAATTACAATTTCATTCCACGTTTTGATAAGCATTCTACTTAACAACTTTCATAACTATCATGACTTTATTTTTATTTCAAAATAACAAACATGGGTCCCAGAATTTTTCTGAGTAGACGTTAGCTTCCATGCATCCACATGATGGCAATGCAATTCACTTTCAAACTCCTAAGGTTTAAATTTCTCTGTTTGGATTTCTGGAAAATTAGAACACACTCTGCAAGGTCACTGCAATGCTTCCTTTTCACTGAAGTCCAAAGTCTACGTCGATATCAGGATTTCTAAAGATTATGACCTTTTTGGCTTGGGAACTGGAGCATCTCTGTTCTTGCCTCTGAGTCACCATGCACCTGATGCCTCACTAATCCCCAAGAGGTTTGATGTACCATGGCACTGAACAGCTATAATTATTCCTGGAAGCCAGCTGCCACTCAAGTGACAAAGAAGTCTGAAGAGCCATTCCCCCAGCCCACATCGCTGAGCACTTGGACCATTTGAATACAATATTAAATAGAACAAGACATGGGCAATATGTTATTTTTGCAAAGCTGAGCTTGTCACATTTGCAAAATTAATATGGTATGGCAGGAGATGAAAGGGCCACCTCCGCCGTGGAGCTCCCACGGCTACAGAGCCAGACAGCGTGAGCCCAATAGTGAAGTGCCTGGTTTTGTACATCCATGAAGTTTTCAGATACAAAATGGGCAACCAGCAGTACATGGCAAGTCCTTTGAGATAAAGCACAAGGATGACAAAGTAATGACAGGAATGAATGAAAACAGGTATTTCCTACTAAGCCTAAGCAAAACTCTTCTGGGCCTCACTGGAACACTGTGCCAGCAGGCCTCTGAATTTTGTTGGTGTCAAACCCTCACAGTGCAACAGGCCATGAGCATCTGCAAAGCAAAGAGCATTGTCAGCCTTTAGAGCTGTTCTTTCTGGGACCACTAGACAGTGGATGTAAGTGATTTTTATTTATTTTAGCCTCCTTAGTGATCCCTGCACCCCACACACAAAGGGGAGGACTGAGTGCCTGCTGCAAGGGACTGGCAGCCTAAACTACAGGTAAGTCCCTGCTGTTGTTCAAAGTGGGTTATTTTCTGGGCAAATTTCCTTTTGTTTTGAAAGAAAGAAAACACTTAGGATATAATAAAGAAGATAAGACAGCTGCCACTTTGCAAAGCAACCTGTGATACCAGAAGTATCACCACAGATTTATTTTTGTTCCTTTTGTCCTTCCTTCAAACAGAAGTTAAACAAACCCATTTCCTCACTTGTACACTTTCCTCTTCAGAGACAGACATGGCTTAGGACAACCCCCTCCAAATCAGAATTTTACTTGGACACATCCTGCTAATGAAATCCACAGTAGAAACTGTAATAAAGTGTGGCATCTTTTGCTTCTTTGGACAATTTTCAAGATGGATTTTTTTATATACATACATATGGGGGGGTCTTTTACACACATAATATATACATATAATACATATATATAATATGAAAAATGCTTGTGGATAATACACATATATATATTCAGTGTGCCATGGTACAGACAGCTCATGTATTCCCGAGACAGAGACAGTGGTGAATGTGGGGGGAGCTTGAAATCTGACCAGGAAATACTGAAGGAAACTCAGGAGGCTTCACTGTACCCCACATGATCTTGACATTCTTGGTGAAAGCCCACCAACAGTGTGACACTGACCACACAGCCCAGAACTCTCCACAAGGCACTTCACAACATAAGACACACAGCAGGGTTTAGTGTCATGCCCTCGAAAGGTAAGGTGGGGTCAGTGACCTTCTTGTCTTCCCCTTCAGTGTCCTCTGAGAAGGAGAGAGGCCATTTCAAGAAAGGGTAGGTACATCCTGTGCTGATACTGGGAATCCCACAGAGTGACAGAGAGCAGTTCTACAGCAATTGCTTTGTTTAAAATGCAAAATGTGGATGTGTTTAGAGGAGGTATCAGCATCAATCACTGTATGCAAATACTGCCTGTGGAGAAGAGCTTCCCCTGTAAGTCACTCCTCACTGCCCTAATCGAGTTAGCGCTGGTGACTGAGGGCATGTTGAACGCTGATGGGCCACTGATAGTGCTGTCCCAGGAGAAGATTAATAAAAGGCAGCAGGAGCACTTAGCCTCACTTGGGCACAAAGTCAGGGAGGGGGGGAGGACAAGGGTGTCTTTCAGTCTAGCAGCTGTTGTCCATTACCACAGATGCACAAAAAAGCAAAACTTGCAGCCTTCTCCCACAATCATTATCATGCTTGTGGAGGGAAGTCAGTGCAGACCACATGCACTGACTTGAACAGATGACACTGCTGACTAGTGGTTTGTAGTCACAGGGGAACGTGAATCCATAAAGGAGAGGTAAAAAAACATGCAACTCCACTCTGTTAAGCTTGTATGTACCTAAAACAGGGCTCTGCATCCAGCCTAGGGTTCCACAAGTTGACACTAGAAACTAGAGTTGTATAGAAACAATGAAGAATTTGTTTAGCATGTCATGGAAGAGGGAAACACATTGCACACAGACACCAACAGTCACTGGGGAAAAAACACCACAACTCTCATTGTACCAATCTGCAATGAATTTCAGCTCTTGTCCCATTCTGGCAGATGAACTGTAAGTACTGCTAATGATGGTCATTAACATCATTCCCTCTCTTTCTCAGCAGCCAGAGCAGTAGAAGGAGAGTAGGGAGGGTGTGGAAATTCTCAATCTTCTCAGTGCTGAGAGCAGAAAAGGAATGAAGCACTGCTTGCTAGGTTGCTTTTATTGCATTCATCAATTGCAGTTTTACTGCCTGCTAGTTCCCCCTTCTCTTACTAGTCAAGTCCTAAGCCTTCTATCTTGCCACCTTCTCTCAGCTTCTCTCATCATCACCTTGGCCACATCATCCACACCTGCTTCCTGCACCAAATTGTTGCCATAGCTTCCCTCTTCTCACAGCCTCGTGTTGCAGACTTCTGCTCTGAGCTCCTCTTCCACCATGTTTACCCTCCTCAGAACTTGAGTTATTGTCCTGTCTCTCCCATGTACATGAGATACTGTCAGCATCTTGAAGATAGAGAATCTTCTCTTTTATGTATCTGTACAATGCTCAGAACATTTATATTGCTCTATAAATAAGGATAGTAAGAATCTAACGCTGGCAACTCTGGCAGGTGTATAGGAAAAGGATGATGGCTTGCCCATGGAATGAGATCATTCTGCTTACGGGAAGATTTTATATCAAAATGGACTTCTGTTTGAGGTCCAAAACCTATCAAAATCCTTCTCAGTCTAGCAAGAACAAAGCTAGGGAGCCAAATTGATGCAACAATTCTCACAAGTGCATGACTGACTGGCAAACAATACAGAATTACAAAGAATTCACGTAAGAAGTAATGTCTAGATAAACGAGACAGTGAAAAGTAACTTTTGCTTTCCTAGAAAACATGGAAAGCATAGGGTCACCCTGGTCCACAAGGAGCTTGACATCAGAGAAGGTGCCACCATCCCAGCTGCAGATTTGTGATGCATGCCCCTCTAAACCACTAAGAAGACATCAGACCCAGTACTCCCACAAGAGGAGCTCACATCATTAAAAACCTCACAGAGCTGCTCCTTCTGCAAGCAGTCATACCATCACAGCCTGGCTCTCCAAGGTGGCTGAGGAGTGCCACACAGAGCGTACACAATATTCCTAGAAACAAAGTATGATGTTTGTAGGCTTCTAGAGATGAGACTTATCATTACTGCTGAAGCAGGAATGAGACAGGGAAGGGAGGAGAAACAAATCCTTGAACACAGTCCATGTTTACAGCACAAGTGGTGTGCTGCATACCTCTAGCTCCAAACTACATTTTTGCAGGCTTCAGTCCATTGTTATCTGAAAACCTTGTCAGAGAAGGGGTGAATGGTAAGTCTCCTTCCTTCATTCTGTCATCTCCAAGTCCCATCAGATATTTCTGCTTCCCTCTGAATTATTTCAGCTTCTCCACAGAAACAGATGGATCATTGATCTGCAGTTAGAAGGCTGCCTGTGGTTTATTTGGGGGCACGGATACAAGGCAGAAGATGGCAGGATCCATTTTCAGTTATGTGCTAGCCGCACATATTCCACAGCTCTGACACATGCATGCTATAGCCCAAGCAGCTTTGAGAGACGTACTCAGCTGCAGGGTAGGGATTTTGCACACTGCATCCCATTCACCGTCTCTAGCAATTGAATGATTGTGTCCTTCCACAGACACTGGCTATATAAGAGTGCCCTGGATTCAGGACCAGCTACCATATTTATGGGATAAAATAAGGTTACTGTCAGCCCTTCAGTCCATGACTGGAGCTGTTCCTCCAAAACCCAAGAGCTGAAACCCAGTCAAACCATCACCATTGATCACAACAGTCATTTCAGGGAGCAAAAAGGATCCTGTGTTTTTTCTAGTACCCAGTGGACAGACAGTTTGTTTCTGGCATACAAGGAGTTTCCCTACCAGGGCAGGAGTGGAGGGGGAGCAGAAAACCTAACAAAGAGGGAGGATTGGTGAGCAGCAGGTTCTGGCTTTACAAGAGGATGATAAATGATAACAGTATTAGGAACAAAACCAAGCATCTTTCATGCTGTCAGTGCAGTGAAACCAGCAAACACCAAGACGTGGACACAGGGCAGTGCAGTCGTTTTCCAGAGAAGCACACAACGATCAAGTTACTTCTGCTCTGAATCAACAAACCAATTTATCTTCCCTGGGTTCCTGCAGAAAAGGGCAGGGGAGAAAGAGGTAATAATTTCTCCTCAGTTAGCTAAGAATTTCAGCTGCTCCACAGAACATTGAATTCAATAGACAGGGTCAGGACAGCACTGGATGCCAGCACAGAAGACCTGTAAGAGGATGTGGATCATACAGCTCTAGATGATCATGAACTTTACCACACTGCCCTAGTAATTATCAAAGGGTACTATCAGACACTGCTGTAAAACAGATTGGGAAAAGTTAGAAGATGAGTACCACAGTGTTCAGATTCAGACTCCATACAAAGCTTTGCCTTCCTGCAGAGGAGCATAAAAATCCCTTCCTGGGCCTTACCTCATCTTCACAGAAGGAGGTCACCAGGGCAATGGCAGTAACTAGTGAAGGCAAGACTTCTAAAGCAATCACCTCCCTCAGGCTTCCTGAGGAGCAGGTTTGCTGAATTATTGTTCTGCTCAGTGCAGCTGCCCTTGTTGTAATCCAAGGCTTGGTAGTGAAGAAAAGGTTACTGGTCAGCATAGATTTAAGAATGGGATGGGCTATCACGCCAGGTTTTGCCTTTACCAGCTCCCTATTGTCTCCTTCTGTGCCACAAGCTCGCCCTGTTCCCACACTCAACCAAACAGTAAACATGACACACAGTGAACTTGTGTGCATAAGCCAGGAAGGATTTTCAAGCATGACTATTCTGAGAGATAATTTCTTTCAATACTAGGTGGTGCTGGAAAGTCATTCCTGATAAACTCCAGCAAAAGTATATCCTGCTAAACTCCTGATTCTCTTTAACAGAACAGGAGCAATACTTGGTGATTTTTCCACTGGCAAGTCCATCTCATTTTACTCCACTAATGGCAAGAGACAAAGATAGCTGTTACTGTTCTTAGCTTGCATCTGGGGAAACTGAGACACTGCAAGGGACGGGAGCTCCCAAGGCCAAACACAGCAAGGATTCATACACAGGCTTTCTCAACTCCCTACTCTCTGTACTGTTTGCAATCTCCTGTTTAGCAAATGCACTCTCTCAAGCTGATCTAAATCTTTTAGCAACTGTCATGGTTTAACCCCAGCCAACAAGCAAGCCCCAAGCAGACGTTCACTCACTCCCCCACCAGTAGGACTGGGGAGACTGGCCATGAGATCAGAAGAGTGAAAGTGAGATAACTCATGGGTTGAGATAAAGACTGTTTAATAGGAAAAGCAAAAGGTACACACAAAAGCAAAACAAGGAGTTAATTCACTGCTTCCCTTGGGCAGGCAGGTGTTCAGCCATCTCCAGGAGAGCAGGGCCCCATCATGTGTAATGATGACATGGGAACACAAACACCATCACTCGGAACATTCCTCCGTTCCTCCTTCTTCCCCCCATTTCATATTCTGAGCATGATGTCACATGGTCTGGAATATCCCTTTGATCTGTTGGTGTCATCAGTCCTGGCTGAGCCTCCTCCCAACTTCCTCACCAGCCTGGCAGTACGAAAAGCAGAAAAGGCCTTGGCTCTGTGTAAGCCCTGTTCAGCAATAACAAAAATGTCTCTATGTTATCATCACCATGTTCAGCACAAATCCAAAACACAGCCCCATACCAGCCACTGTGAAGAAAATTAACTCAACTCCAGCCCAAACCAGCACAGCAACCCACATACTTAACTGTCCATGAACTATGTAGGCACCCTTATCTCACTGCAGAAAACTCTGTAACGCCCCATCAAGCATGAAGGCTTTGCAACACCAGCTTGGACTTGTCTTCTTTAGCATCTGAGGACTTCTGGCTACTTTCTCTCCTGGTGTGAAGGGTGGCCATGGACATAGACACTTAAACAGAATGCACTGCTAAAGACACCCTATGATCAAGAGCACAAGCAATATGGGAAAAGTGTGAGCATTCAGTGGAAAGAAAAGTAAATTCACACACCAGGTAGAACTCAACTGAGCATGTCTGGGGAATCCTGAAAGCACCTACTGAACTCATTACAAGTACCTTTGTGAGTGGGGGGATGAATGAATCCCAGGTTCCTAAAGATTTGTGTCTTGTGCTGAATTTGCTAGGCTGCATATTACAAGTAAACTCCAGTCAGAGATTTTCCCACAGCTAGGCTGTTCATGTCCCTTTTCAGGACTTTTTTTCTATCTAGCAGGTGGTGAGGTTAGGAAACTTTCACTCAGTGCTGATACTGAAAAACTGTCTTCTCTGTCCAGGGAAATTGATGGGACCTAGTGCATTTGAGATCCCTGCATCTTTTTCAGGTGTATTTATTTGTGGGTGAGAGGTTCAATTCAAAACTTGTTGTGAGGAATGAGCAAAATAAATAAAGACTGTCATAGATAGACAGTGTGATCACTTAAGCCTTGTTTCCTTTGGAAACTGGGCTTTAAAGGAATTAAAATCTTCTCTGTATCCATTGGAGATAGAAAGTTTACCAGAAAATTGGTGATTCTTTAAATTATGAAATCTGCATTATAAGAAGGAGATTAAGAAAGACAATCACGCTGAAAGAAAACAGCACCCTTTCTTTGGCAACAAAAATTTCGAGCAGAGCTTGGATTTGGAATTAATTTTTTCAGATTATAATGATGAAGCTTGAAGCTTGGAAACAACAAGACTCACAGTAGGAAGAACTCAGGAAAAAAAATTAATCCAAAAGCAACAATCCCCCAGGATTTTATGTCGTTTGTTTGGGACCCCTGAAGAAAATGAAGAATAGAACAGCCTTGCTGCTGAGACAAACACAATATAGAAATAGAATTTGCTACTCTACAGAGTGAATTCCAGCCACCTACCCAGCCTCTATAGCACAGTATAAAAAAAAAAAAACCCAAAAAAACCCCCAAAAATCCCAAACCTGAGGTCACTGGAATTAGTGACGGCAAAATCAGACCATCCCAAAGAGAGAAGAGCTTCCTCTGGAAGCCTAACTAGTGATGTTCAGTATGCATGTGTATTTTGAACTGTTGAATGCATGCCCATTCATCTAACCACTCCTAGTCTTGTTATTCCTAGTAAGGATGAAGAACAATGAAGATATCCCCTCTGTTGGAGACCTGAAGTTTTGGATTGCTTTTCTCCAGCCAAGCTTGGCCCTCTTTTTCTCTCACACACCATCCCTCTTTCCTGCATCCTGTTTAGTCTAGTTCCTGTTTTGGGGACGTGCTTTCTCCCCTCATCAAAATGGATGATTCCAGCCCTGTGCCTGACATGGAAAGCCATAGAAATGTTCCTGCACTAACACCAACATTAACTCCCAATAAGGTCACACTCTGAAAAGCTTAGCAAGCTCCTGAAATGGAAAATAGGAAGAAAGAGTTGAACTGGAGAGTAAGGAATACTGACCCTGTGGGAGTATGAGGTGACCACTGGCACTCACACTATAATAGTAAATAAAACAACATCTGTGATGGGAGTCAAAGTCTGGGGTGGAACAGTTTTTGGGGATGTTAGAAACATCATCTGTCTGTGTCTGAGCAAAATCTAGGATGTACAAAAGCTGAAGCCATAAGCCAAAAGCCTATGCCACAAACCATAAAGATGTCCTATCTCTCAATAATGACCTTGTGAAAGCATCTTCTATCGAAGCACCAGTGCTTCTCCACAGGTAATGTAGTCTGTCTTGGTCTGCTGTCCATACTACTATTCCCATGTTACTGCAGCCTGGATGGCTGTGCAATGCCACACCATCTCTATGGCCAAGGACTCAACTCCTCTAGTACTTGCCTACCTCTCAGTCTGACTCTGAGCCCTTCTTATCACATAAAATGGATTTCTAAAATGCATATTTAACTTCATGGAATTTATATGCCACTGAGGAGAAATTTACACCCTCCCCCCAAATGAAAGAAGGAAGAAATATAAAATCCTGTCCTTGATGTAACCTTTTACATGCAGCATCTCATCAAGGATGGAATTCATTCAGCAACAGTTCATTGTAAGTTTATTTCTATATCACAAGTGACCAGTGCCTGACCCACGGGCCAATTATAGCCTTCAGATCTATACAGCAGTATGGCATAGCCTCGTGACTCTTCTGTCACTCAAATAGTTTCCAGTGGTTCCTTCAAAAGGTCCCAGTGAACAATGTTCACCTCAGACCATTTGAGTTCTGTGGAGCACCACAAGGTTTGCTATGTAGTTTTCTGGGATTGTATCTCTTTGTCCTGACATGGGGTATCTTTAATTTGTTGCACTGGACTCTATCACCAATGTTTTGACCAGAAAAGTAGTGGGTTACAGTTCCAGCTATCTGCAAGGTCCTCAACAGCAAGGTCTCCTTTAAGTGTTGTTCCCACAGGAGGTGCTGTGTACCCCACAGGAGCACACACAGGGTTAACTTTCTTGAATTTCTTTCCAGAGACAAATGGTTTGTGTTGAGGAACTGCTGCTGGGAAGGAAGAAAAAAAAAAAAAAACACCCTTTTTTATTATTCCAAGGTGCATTTTAATTTGCACAAGCGACATTGTGTCTGTGATGGATTACACAAAGAGAAACATTACAGCCCAGCAAGCTCAGCAAGGAAAAAAATAGGGAGATACGGGGAGGATTAAAAACAACCTATTGCAGTGCAGAATTCTGATAAGGGATCCATGGTGCCTTCAGAGAAGGAGCAGGTGGAGCTTAGGGAACCAGGGAAGAGAAGTGGCATGGCATAGGGTGAGGAAAGGGGAGTGGAGTGTGAGTACAGATTGGAAGAGATTCCTTGGTCATGTAATCTACTCTCTTCCATCACAGAAGACCTTTCATAGAAGATCGAGTTCCATCTTAAAATTCATTCGGTTTCTTTTCCCTTGGAAGTATATTACAGAATCTCACTTCTCTTTCTGATGGCAAGAAACCTTTGTTTAATTTCCAGACTAATTTATTCTCGGCCAGTTTATACCCATTTGTTCTTGTGCCAACATTTCCTTAAGCTTAAATCGCTGTTCTCTCTCTTGAGGGTTTTGTAGTTTGATGTATTTATAGACAGAAATCATATCCCCTCTTTCCTCATTTTGCCTGGCTGATCTAGCAAAACTCTTAATATCCTGCAGAACATATTCCCCATATCAGTGGTCATCCTAGTACCTTTCTGTGTTCCCTTTGTACCCATCCCTCTGGGATGGTGGTGACTGGAATTACATGAGCTGCTTCAGGAGTGGTCAGAACAGGCTTTTGGAGTATTGCACAATAATTCCATTTCTCTGCTGGAGGCATCTCTAAGCTGAAAATGCCTCTTGGCTTTGGACCTTTCATCAGGACCATGTTGATCATTTGGCCAAGGCCAATGGTGAAGACAAGATCAGTTCTGAGAAAAGCTTCCTTTCAGCATAATATTTTTACTTTCAGCAGCACCTGTTGCTGTCCTCCCACTCAGTCACCCTTATGATTCCTCCACTAATCACCTTGTGCCACCTTATCTAACGATTTTCTGAACCTGTGATAAACAAGCTCTAGCCAGTTATCTTATCAAAGCCAGCTATCTCTTTGCTTTTTATCCCATCTTCTATATTGTTCTTGTGCAGGTCCTTTTCCTTTATGAGTACAAAACTACTGTACAAGCTAGAGTAAAATCCCTATTGCCAGCTAATGGTATCTGGTTTACAGCACAATATTAGGTAATTCTGTCCCCTTCTTGGGGTGAGCAGTGGTGATGTGCAGTAGTCTCTTTACTAGAGTATTTTCTTACACACTCTTGTGTGCTCAGCTGCAAAACTAGACTCTTTGTACTTCTTCATTTTTTTATCTAGCCTCTTCTTGCTTTGAATTAATACAAAAAAATAATTTCTCCAGAGATATTAGTGTCTGGAATTAAAGAAGATAGATTTCTAGCACTTAGGAATGAAGGCACTTAATAAAAATACAGCTTGGTAGGTGGCCTGAGAAATGCCCTCCCACAGCAGGAGAGACTTGAGAAAGCAAGCTGAATTAGGCAGGCTGTTGGTAAACCAAAGAATCACATTTTTGTACTGTAAACCATGGGGAGTATTTGAAGTGACTGAAAAAAACATTTATCTGTTAATTTACAAGACACGTCTTATTATAAAAATCCAAGCATGTTCACAGAAAGGAATGAAAAAACCCCACCCAGAACATCCTCATTAATAAGCACAAATAAATAAATAAATAGATAAATAGAATCAGGCTACTCCAGAATCTAGCTAACTTCCAAACCTGAATAGTACTGAGCACCTGGAAACACCAGCTACTTCACAGAAAGCTGCACAACCTCAAAATCTCTCCTAATCAGAAGTTGAAAGCCTATTGCCATAAACCCTGGAGGCTTTTCCTCTGTTAGAAATAGATGAGCCCTTTAGAACCTCTAAGGTCATATAGCCATAGCTGGGCTCTGGTGCACCACATGAATGGTTTCTGTTGAAAACTTTTGGCCATCAGTGCATGCTGCAATGTAAACACATAGCTGTTTGTCTGTCCTGTACTTCTATAAACGAAATGGCAGCTAGACCCATATGGGAAGGTGTGAGTAGTTGAAGCCTAATGACTTCAAAAATGATGTGCTTGTTTTCATAAAGCTGTCATTACTTGTCATGAGTAAACTCAATCAAGTCTCACAAAATCATGATGTATTCTGATTCCTTGTGCCTTGTCAGTAGGCAATGCTCTACTGCTTCAATGTGTCTGGCCCTGACTAAAGCTACAGGCACAATGCAACTGTTCCTCTGCCTCCCTCCCTGTCTCTTCTGAGAAGTCACAGATTCAGTTGGTAAGGGAGGAACAGAACCCTGTCTTGATCAAACTGCAGTGTAAAAGATCACAAATGCTTCTTTTTGATTCCAAAGTCGGTAAGATTAACTCTACATAACTGCTAACAAGAAGGTAACATATTCAAAGACAGATTTCAGAAATGTATTTTCCATTTTCCCTATTATCTGTGGCTGTGGTATCCCAGTACTCTGTTAATGAAGATTCGAGTGTTAACACTTTTCACAACAGAGTTAAATTCTGCTACTCTAAGACTATACAAGGTCAGTGTTACACTTGCAGTTCTCATGTCCCAAAAGCAAGAAACCCCAGAGACAACTTCTAGAAAATTCTAAGTGAAAAATTTTCATGGGATATTACTTCTGAAATCCACTTGTCTCTCTGTACCTTGCTGTCCTTCGGGCTAAAGTTTTTGCAAGCAGGAATTTTGCTGTATGCTTGAAGAAACTGTGTCTCCCTCCTCAGAGCACACGTAAACCCTCCTTCTTCCTCTGGGTGACTAAAATGGGCTTCTTCAACTAAATTCATTATGGAAAATTAATAAATATACAATATTATTTGGAAAATTCAATGTCAGCTTATTAGAAAATGGCAGATAAGTGTTGGTGTAGGGAGAGACTGAATGCATTAGAGGAGTCATTCAAACTATGCTTTAGGCAGGTTCAAGTGTTAAGTCCTGTCCCTTTACAGTGTTACTGCCACTGAAAAACAAAAGAACTAAAAGGGGTACTTTTTCTAGGTAAGGATCCTGAAATAGAGCTATTTTCCTCTATTCTACCATATCCCTAACCCTGTCAGCTCCTTTCTTTCCTAAGTGATAGCTAGGCAAGCAGGCAGTAAAGCCTAATTGGTTTTTCTTTGTTGTGATGAACATACGAGGGGATCGGTTAAAGAGATCCATGATAACCTTCCTCACTGAGATTTGTTTTCAAAACAAAATTGATGTGGCAGGTAGTATTAGCCTGAAGACCTCTCGATATGGGAAGGGCCCTTTCTCACAGTGATGGTATCATAAACATTCAGTCACCTACTAAAAAAATAGGAAGTTCTCAGCCCCCTTCCTGATACACAGTCACACACCCAGCTGAGGTGGGAGGGACAAATCTTCTCTCCAGGTTCCTGAGCAAAGTATTCTCACTGGAGGGTGACTGTACTGAGAACAGAAAACTGGGAGAATTCATAATGGGCATTGCTTTTGCCACAGCTGCTTTGCAGAGAAAGCCTCAGGAACATCTATGACCCCACATGAAATCTAAGTTTCAAAAAAATTATTCCACCTCAAATTCAGTGGTATTCTACTGTTGCCTTATCAGCTGGTAGAAATATGCAACAGACACAGCAGTAAAGGGAAAAAGGGTATTACTTCAGTTTTAATAGGATTTTAGGCGCACAACTCATCAAAGATGAAAACACGCCGAGAAGTATGCCTAGTACCATGCGTATACAATTTTACGGACTTTGCAAATTAGTATACTTACTTAAAATCCCCCAATAAGAAACTTAATAGATGAAGTAATTGCCCCCCTATTCTAATTACCTCCCCCCCAAATGAGAATACAGTCCAGTTTACAAAATATTTTCCAGAGAGACTCCACCCAAGGTTGGAGCCTCTAGTTCTGAGATAGTGTAGAGCTCTTGGCCTTGTACTGTGAATGTTTGATCTTTCCCCTTGGCAAAACCCTCAAACTAAGCTAAATATCAGACTACAAGAATTACAAGGATGTGGGGCTAAGATACAAAGAGTGTGTGTAGAGGGTGCAAGGAAAGGGAAAGGGTATAAAAATGTATAAAAATAAAAGACAAAAATCATCAGACATCACTACCAGCGAAGCTCTCAGATTTGCACTTGCTCCCAACCAGCTGAGTCAGTACATTTTGAAGTGGGGAATGAACAGCTGGTGTCACACAAAAGGAGGGTTTATAATTGATGAAGAGTAAGCAGTGTCCTTACTTCTTGTATGTGGGGGCCCTGGTGAAGCTCCCTACCAGATCCAAAGGAAGGTGAGATGGGGAGGGAGGCAGTCCAGACAAGCCCATTGCAGTCTTAGGTAGCTCTGCCAGGTTTCAGACTATGCAACACAGCTGTCTGTCTCTGCTCAGACACAGAGCCTGCATGCTTGCTGCCTTGATACTGTGGTGGTGTTATCCCGGAAAAACACAAGTTGCAGAAAGGAAACAGAGATTTCTAGCAGCCAAATCTTCATAACACAAAAAAAATAACCCTTTTTAAAGTTCTTTCTGTGGCGTATTTTATAAGGTCATGAAACAATGTACCTGTCAGAGCATCTAATAAATATAAGTTTAAGAATGCTTGATTCAAGGCAAACTAAGGTCACTGTGTTTTTCTCTAGAATGAGACTGCTGTGAAATAGTAAGGATTTCTGGGGAACATTCTGAACATTAAATCACTCACACAGAGTTTTCAACAATGAGCAGAGCAAGGTAGTGGATCTGTCATGTCAGTGTTCAGCATGTGCCAGGTCCTTGGGAGGAGCCAGCTGGAAGATTAATCTAATATCAAACTACCTTTTAAAACTTATATTCAAAAATAAAAGTAAAGCTTCAAGGATCTTTATCTAAAAGAGACAGTCAGCCTCATGTGCTGGCGAGGCCCGCTGGTGTGTCAGGTGTTAACCCAATGCCCATATGTCTGGGTGGAACGAATCTCGGTTGCTCTACAAGTCATGAAACAAGTTATGGGCTAATTCCATGTGTAATGGATGACTTTGTCAAGATTTGATCAAATGTTTTGCATTATTAAAAACAATAGTGCCAAGTTACAATTACTTAAAAAGTACCAAGTCACCAAGGCTTTAGATATTATACCCAAAACTTCTGCATTTTCATGTCCATAGACTATTGCCCTGAAAAGATTTGTTTCAAGGACTATTGACCTGAAAAGATCAGTTCAAAGACCTGCTCTCATTAACATCTTGGGGACTTCCAGCACCTTCCCAGCCTCCTAGAAAGCTGCATAAACTCTGCTTTTGCTGCCCATTTCAGGAAATCTGACACGTTGGAAACGCCTTGCACAAGTTCCATTTTTGTGTCTTCCCCTTCTGATTGTTTGCTGACAGCTTTCCACCACAGCTCTATCAAAATAGGATCACCATGTCCTCTTCATGCTTACACAGGCCATGCGCACTAAGATACTCCCAAGTCAGGAATAATTCAATTTAGCTTATTACACTTTCCAGTGCAATGCCAGCCCAGTACTGGACACCTGAAAATATCCTGGGGTGCATTAGGAAAAGCATTGCCAGCAGGTTGAGGGAGGTGATCCTGCCCCTCTGCTCAGCTCCAGTGAGGCCACATCTGGAGCACTGTGTCCAGCTTTAGGCTCCTCAGTACAAGAGAGACGTGGAATTCCTGGAACAGGTCCAGTGGAGGGCAACAAAGATTTTTAAGAGACAGAAACATATCTCTTATGAGGAAGGGGGGAGGCAGCTGGACCTGTTTAGCCTTGAGAAGAGACAACTGAAAGGAGGTCTCATCAATGTTTGTAAGTATCTGAAGGGAGGGTGTTAATAGGATGGATCCAGGCTCTTCCTGGTGATGCCAAGGAACAGGACAAGGGGAAACAGACAGAAACTGATACACAGGAAATTTCACCTGAAAACATGAAGAAGAACTTCTTTACTATGTGGGTGACTATGCACTGAAGCAGGTTGCCCAGAGAGGTTGTGGGGTCTCCCTTACTGGAGATACTAGAGAACTGTCTGGATACTATCCAGTGCAACTGGTTCTAGGATGACCCTGCTTAAGCAGGGAGGTTGGACCAGATGACTGCTTGGTGGTCCCTTCCAACCTTACCCAGTCTGTGATTCTGTGATTCTTCTCTCTTCAGCAAAGACAGCTTTTTAGATAACAATATCAACAACCTCTTTCTCCATATGCTTTTAATGATAATAAAGCATTGTTATTAAAGACAGGTAAACAGAACACACTTCATGCTGACAAGTCTTGACCTTGAGCTAGCTTGCCCTGCTCATTGGAAGCATGGTGCTCTTTCAGTCTCTATTTTCATGCGCACAGTCAATAGAAGAATTAAGAATTACCTTGCATTGCTTTTAATTGAAAAATATTTCAGATAGAAGGTGCACTTCTGCACACTTTTTGGGTGCACTTAAAAGTATCCAACATACTACTCTTTTGGATCACAGGAAAATTATGTAGGATGGAGTCAGATTTCCACCATCTCCAAGTAACTGTCTTTCATGCACAGATTTCCCAGCCCAGAGTATACTGAGCTCAGAGTATCACTGGTCTTTAGGGTGATGTGGAGCAGTATTATTGATTACTGAGTTACATAGTGAATGCCAGCAACCATTTTTTCCCTGACAGGATGGAGGGACTATGTATGAATCATGTGGGATAGGAATTACTTGAGTCATGCTCAGTTAGCTCCTCTATTTCTTTATTGAAAGATTCCTGTGATACTCCTTGGTCAGAAAATAACACTTAGGGCTTTAAAGAATGGGAATAAAGACAAAGACAAAATGAGAATAAAGAGGGGAAATGAGACCAGAGAGGATTTCCTCAGCTCTTTCCCTGAAGAGAAAAATATAAACTTCCCAATAAACATGAACTAATGTGTTCCCTTTGCCATTCTTGTTTTGCTTTAAAAGCCTTATGTCAAGAAGCTGCATTATAATTAACTCCTGTTTTGTCATACTGTTTATGCATAAAGGCTGTGGCTCCTTAGATGGAGCTGGTAATACCCACTGCAGAGCATGCCAGCTATTTTCTTGCTCATGAGTTCTGGCACCAGCCAATTCCTTTGTGTGATTTATCACTTAGTAATCCATCTCCTCCGTCCATTATCCTGCACAAAAATCAGCTCTGGACAGCCGCCTTCTCTGCAGCAGAGCAGGCAGAGCTGTCACTTTGCCTACCCTGTTCTCAGCAGGGCAAGGGAATTTTCTCTTTTTGGATTCAGTAAGTCTCATGGCAATTTCACTGAATGTCTTACAGGTGGAAATAACAGCTCTATGCACATTAGGCCAGACTGAGAACCTAAATAAACATTTCCCTTCAGCTGGGGTGGCTCATCTAACTTAGCAGTTGCCAGCAACTATTAGATTCATGCAAGTTAGCCCTCCTGAACTTTTTTTACTTTCCATAGGCTATTTAACTTTCAATTAATGAAGCATCCAGAAACTATTTTACTACAATCAAACAGAACTGTTGACTCTATGCTGAACTCATAAACGTGACATACAGTGATTTCAAACACTCCAACTCTAGCCTGGGCAAACATTCAGAAACAATTTATGTTGTGAAAAAAAATATACATGAGAAAACCAATACATTATTGTAAGCCAATTCTTTAATGTTTGAAACCTGTTTCCAGGATTTTTATGTGTGCAATCCATGCGCATATGCATCCAGCATCTGAATAGTGCACCAGACTTATGGTACACTAGATTACCATTCATAGGCAGCATCAAATAATTAGAAAGCGTAGTTATATCAATAAATTCAACACATGCTCCTAAAGTAGATATTCGCTTACTAGTACAAGCTTGGTTTAAGTTGATTTCACATGTGGAGTCATTGAAGCCAACAAAAGTTTCTTGTGTGAGCCTTTTCTAAATTATCAGGGTGAAAGTACAGATCAGTCCTTCTGCATTTGTATGGCAGCTAGCTAGAAGGACTCCAGCGTAATAGCAGTGATAAAGCATATGCAGAAAAACTGCACAATACAATATAAATTAAAATTCTTCTGCCTGCAGCTGTGCAGCTCACAAAATATCTCCATTCTGCAAAAGGTTGTGTGTACAATAAAGAAAAGGGAAAAAAGGAAAAAACCCTGTATTTTCTTTCAAAGACTCAACAAAAAGCAACACATCCTTTCAAGAACAAGACTTTCACCTTTGATACAGCTGTACTGGGTCTAGAATTTGTCATGTGCTTAGGGAGAGGACTCACAAACCCAAAGAGAGTTCAGGTTTTGGAAAATAATTAATTTCTATTCCTCTCCTTCAGCTCAGTCAACCTCATGGGGGGAGGTGCCAGAAAACATTACTGCCCTCCCTTCTTCAAATTAAAAAAAAAAAAAAAGGTAGATGAGATGGGAAAGGGGAAACAAAGATACAGAGAGAAACTGGGGAGGGGAGGAATAGGGGCAGGGAGCTGAGAAGCAAGAAAGAAAAAGCATTTGTAAAATTAAAAGGCAGGGGCCCATCAGATTGTGTCGGGCAGGGGAAAGCGTGTCGTAGGCAGGAGTAATTGGTAATCGGAGCAGAAGTGAAGAAGGGGATGATTTATGGGAGCATGGAGACAGGGGTGGAATAATTTTTGGAGCAGAACGGGGAACTTACTGAATGCCTGAAACTCAGCTACTTATCCACTCGTTCTCGTGATAAATTAGCTCTTGTTTAAAGTAACCGGAGCTCCATTTTTCATTCTGATTACTACACTTGATATCTCTCTCTCTCCTTCTGTTTCTCTCTGACCACTGCCCCTTAGCAGGTTCTCTGAGCTGAGGCAATGGGTTTATGGAAGCTCTTCACCCCTCCAGTACACTGTTTCCCCCCTCTCCCTCCCAATTACTGTAGGGTTAACTCCTTAAGTTGTTGTGTGTTTCTCCAAGCTGCTTAAACTCTCTCTGAGGGTTGACCTGGGAGCATATGGAACATGATCCTCCATTTATGCTATGGTGGGGAGAAGGTGGGGGCGTGGGGGTGCCCACCGCTTGCAGGCGTACGGAATGAGCACAGTGGTACATTGCGGCTTCAGAGTGTGTTTGCTATGTTTGGAAGATGGCACCACGTCTGGCCTAGAGCACATCATTAGTAGGAATGATTTATTTTATGGTACCACTCAAAGCCACCGCACCTCCCTCAGGCTCAAGGTCTCACGGTTCAGTTTACCACCTAAATCCAAGTTTAGACTCAGCTGAAGCACAACACACAAGACTGAAACAAGTGGCAGAAAGAAGGTGACATACAGTGACAGACTTGCCAGAAGCAAGATTAGATGACTTTAGGAAAAAATAATTTCAAAATATGCTTTTAATATAAAATTGTACTGCAAATAAATACTAACAAACATCAAGTTTCTTACTGACATCAGAACCAGTTATTTTCCTAAAAGCATAAAACTACTGAAGTGGATCACAAGAAAATATTTGAAGCATGAAGTGGTATTGCCAGTAATTTCAGGGAATACTAAAGAAAAAGTATAGAGGATATAACAAGAGACAGGCCAGCTAGGTTTCTGCTATCTTCCCTTATGAGTAAGAAAGACATGAAGAGCAAATTGCTAAGGATACTGAGGAATAAAGAACAGGAAAAGAAAAACTAAGAGTTCGATTGTTATTTCCATTAGTTTAGAGCTAGAATATAAAAGGAAGAAGGGGTTATTCACTGCAATGAAAAGATGACAAAGTAATTTTTCCAAACACAAATAATTAGTGCAATCTTCACCTCAGTTGCTGTTAATGCCAAGAGCCTGGTACAGTTGAAAAACACAAGGCAGGTCTAAGGATAGATCTAGACCTATGTTGGTGAGGTGACCAACAGCTGAGCCCCTGCACAAAAAGCCAATTTCTCCATATACATTTTCAGTAGATGTGACCTTACAGTCCAGCTGTTCCTTAACTTTCTACCTGCCTGGAGTCCTTGCACCTTCACAACTGATTTTGTCAGTCACAACAAACAACAAGAATCAGATTAGCAAAGGATACCAGATCTGGCACAGCACAGCAGCACATGACCTCCCATCTAGGGCAGCACAGCCATAAAGCCTTGTGGAACAAGAAGGCTGCCAGCCCAACACAGCTCCCACTCAGGGAAAACTCTGTCCTATACAACAGGATATAGCATTGATTAAACACATTCAGTTCCAGCTCTTGTGAAGAAACCCTGTTCTGATGAGTCTTGGTCTGTCTGATTTGCTGCTACTCTCTGCCCTGTGACATTCGCCAAACTGCCAGGCTGAACAGACTCTCCTAGGTACAGATCAGCTAAACCACACTGAGATATACGTTCAAAACTGAGCTAAGTCTAGCAAGGCTTGTAAAAACTTAACTCAGATTTCTCTTATATTTCTAGAACCAGCAGGTAATATAACCACACATCACTATCTTTTTGCCAGAAAATATTTATATTATGGATAGGTACTTTTGGACATCAACAAAAATGCATCCATACTATTGTCTCTCAATACAAGGCTTTTTCTTATGGGTTTTCAACGCTTGTTCTATAAACATAATGATCTCCAAGTTCAAGCAGAGCAATCCCTTCTCCATTGCCTCCTTATACAAATACAGAACTCCATATCAATGAACAGCCTGGGAGCACTGAACTCCTGCTATTACCTATGTTAGTGTGAGAGGCATTCTTTGAATAAGAAATTACAACTTGAGTTATGAGATGTCTAGGAGGAAAGTCTAGGTAAAGTTAAAAAATTAGGAAAAAAGCTATAAGCCTTGTCATTACCAAAACCAGCAGGTGGGCACGTTGCTTGGAAGCAATGATGGAGCCTCTGCCTTGGAGGAGTTAGAGACAGCATATGAGCTCAGACCCCCTGAACACATATTTACAAGTTCACAGCCTGATGTGGTTCCCACAAAACTCACCAGAAAGGTATCTTTGGAAGATAAACAGGACCACCAGGCATTACACCATTAGTATTTTGCCAGTGATGTCAACACAGCTACATTGCACAGGCAGGGACTACACACCAAGGTCCAGAGTAACAAGCAGCTGCAAGAGAGGCAAGGACAAGGTGTGCAATAAAAGGTGAAGATAATGAACGTGGATTTGCTTTGAGGTGAGTATACTCTAACCTTGGAGGATCCCAGGGGGTTTTGGAAGGGGGATGAGGGTGGTTCACAGTTGTTAATACATTTTTATTATATATCTTATTATATTAAGTAGAGGGCAAACTGATCACTATGACCAGACAAGGACAAGGAGATTAGCCTTATGCAGTGATGGGCAGTTTCTTACTCGGACACCAGACAGCTAATCTACCCACCATGTTTCAGACAGCACTCAATTTATCTGTACATGAGAGCCCAGTCCCATCTCTCTTTCTCATACCTTTGATAGCAAGCAGCTAGACTTTCAGAGATTTCAAAAAGCTGAAGTACATGAAGGAAATTAAGGCCCTGAAAGTTTTGCTCTTATACACAGCAATTTCAATGCATGTGTATCTAGCATAGTCTCACAGAGGAAGAGTTACGCCTGAGAATCCAAATTGATCTGCTTAAATGTATTGAAAATCTCACATTTTGGGGCAAATAAGTAGAAATCTGTATTTTCAAAGAGAGAGTCCTCACAGCTGCAGAATAGAAAATGTAGCTTATTTAAATAATTTAATTTTTTTAAAGGAACTTTCAGAATTAGCCCAGCACCAAAACTTCAGATTTCATAGGAAATGCCAAAAATCAGTAAAACAAAATGTGTGCTTCTGAAACTTCTGTATTAGGCACTAATCCAAGGGAAAAGAACTGTTCAAAGAATTAATTGATTTCAAAGAATGGTACTGCTTTCCTTTACTCTGATCAGTGCTGCTTCACAGGAGTATGTTTTACACCAAAAGAGTAGAGACCACACAGTAGCTTTCACAAGTTTTGCAATATTTCAAGTAGAAAAGCATGAAGAAAGTATGTACAATTTTACTCTGGAGAGACCAGTTTGTTGCAGACATAAAGGTAGTGATCTTGCATCCCTTACCAGAGAGCATAAGAAGATAACTAGAACAATAACTTTTTTCTTTTTTTCCAATGCAGAAGTAATAATATTATGCTTTCTTTAAGGAAGGGAATTAGATGGGTCCTAAATGAGCTATATGGTTCAAATCCAACCTGCATGAAATTTGGTGTGCTTGTAGTTCAAACTGGCATCTAGAGCAGCTTGGGTTTTGAAAAACAAAAAGGATTTCATTTTTTCCTGGCTGTTAGGTGGTGAAAACTTACTTGGCAAGTCTTGCTAAGTGACCATATGGAGGGAACAATTCCTTTGACAGACTGTTTTATTTTGCCTTGTGATTATCTTCTAAATGACCACTGTCATGGTGGTTTACAGCCATAGCTCCTTTTTTCTAGAACTACCTGAACAATATAATATTAAGATACTTAATGGACAAGCCAGAAGCAGCTGAGTGTAAAATGGTGTACTGGTTACTTCTGGAAGCCAACTGCATTTTACTACCTTGGTTCCAGCCTAGTCAACAAACTACAGGATCAGAACCGATCAATGGAGCAACTCTCCTTCATGTGGTGGCAAATTCACCCTGTTCAGCCTGGGAGGTCAGATGAGCACACAAGCAAGCATTTTCTTTGCGGCCAGCCTTCAGGGGAGCATCCAGCACTCAGTGGAAAGGAGTAGCTGAAATACTCAGATGGTGTCAAGACATCTCTTCCTTATAAAGAAAGAATGTATTCATTTATTGAACACAATCAAAATTCCGTGCCTTTGCTTTCTGTCCCTCTCAAGAGTGAGAGAAATCACTGTTACTACTGAGGACAACAAAAATTTCTCCCCAGTTATTTCCAGTGCCAAGTCAATGGAAAAAAACTTTTGTGTAAACTTCTTTGAAGAAGACTAAAGGTTCTTAGATCTTCTTCCTTTTCTGTTGGCCTTATAGACCATACTGGTGCTCATATAACATATCTGATTTATTTGGGGGGCCGTAAAATACCACAGGTAGAAGGAAGAGAAAGGTGGAGAAAGGAACCCTAAGATGCAATGGATATATTTATTTTTTAAGAACTATTGTTGCTCTCTTCTATGCCCCCTCCCCTGGCAAAGGTGAACTGCATATCTTTAGTTAATAATTAACTTGTCATGAGCTCCATCAATATCCCATCATCTAAGTGACAGAGGGAAGGGAGGCGATGGGGGAGGTGATCAGCACGACGTGCCAGCTCTGCCCGCAGCCTGCGATCTCGTCTTGGCCATAATAAATAGGATGAAATGCGCTCCTGATAAATGCCCATGTCATGGAGAGATTTTACCTTCACTCAGAAACAATGTAATATCTCAGCTATTACCCAAAATAATTTATCAATGTGTAATAGCTTTGTGCAGAGCTCAGATAGGAGGGGAGCAGCGCTGCCCGAGATGGATGGATCCTACCTTCTGCTTTTAATTTTTAATGCTCGTAGGCAGCTTCACATTAAAGGCCAGGTGTCATATATAGACTTAATGTAAGAATGGAGTTCATGAATTCTAATCAGGAGAGAATCTCCCTCTCTCTTCTCTTGCTTTAGTCACTTCTTTTTTTATTTATTTATCAATTTTCCTCTCTTTCTGTACTCCCATCTTCTTTGCTTCTCTCTTTTAGTCCATTTCTTCCTCCCTGTTCTTCAGATACATCTTACTCCCTGACTCTGCAACATAACTATCTGGGTAGCTATTTGCTCCTTTCAAAAACTGTACCATCACTTAAGGATAAACTACTTCTGCTTTGGTCCTGGTGTGATGTTTTCTACATAGAAGAACTAACTCAACACAGGTACCAGGTCAGCAGGTTAGAATTTTATATCCAGGCAAAAAAAGAGGGCAATAGTGATCAAGAGTGGAAAAATCAGGACTGGGTTAATCAAAATTCATTGTGGAATTTTGTTACTGAAAAGATCCCGTCTTTAAAGGGCCAGTGGAGAAGGCATATCCCATGTACCAGCAAATCACACAGTCTTGCAAAGAAACATGTTCCTTCAACAAGAATACAGTACTGGGCTATGTGGATCCAAAAACTACCGTATCCCAAGGTCTCATTTTCCCGGTATTTCTAGTCTCCTTATAGCCATGCCAGCCATATAAATGTTCTCTTTACATTTAACATTACACCTGTAAACCCAGTTGAGATCCATCTCATGTGGTGGTCTGCATCAGAGGAACCTATTCAAGGACCTCAGTTGCAATACGTACAGACAACGGGATAATGTCAAGAAGTGTCATTAAAAACACACCTTTAGGACTCCCATTAGAAATACCATTATTGTATCAATACGCTACATCAAAGCATGACGTACTGTCTGGGTGAGACACATCTGAAAGCACCAGCAATGCATGACAGCACCCTCAGCTCTGTGCAAAGAATGGAGCTGCAGGAAGGAAGGGGGGAGCACCACTTACTGGCCAGAATGTGCAGCAAGGGACACATTTAATACAAACAGCAGACACAAAGATCAAAGAAGTGCCACAGGCTGCAAAGAGGAAAAGATCAACTGTTTGGACTTTTGTTTGCACTCAAAATGAAGAAAAATAAAAGCACACCAATGCAATACTGCCACAGGAGGAGCACTGCCAGAGCTGCAAACTTGTTACAACTATTTTGCTGACTTGCAAGTCACAAGGACACCAGCGCTGAGAGGAGCTTGGGCTTGATTTCTTGCCTTTTATTAACAAAGGTAATGTTAAGTGCTCCATTTGTTGGTTGACAATGCAAGGACCACAGACTGAATGAGTCTTGGGAATTCAGTCACAACAAAAGATTCCACTTGGGCCTAAAAACGAGGATGACATAAAAAGACTTGGCTGTTGCTACTTCCATGTCCCTTTTACACATGAACAGAGGACAACCACCTTTAGGGGTTCCATTGCCAGTGAGCTCCTTCTCTTTCCCTCCCCACTCAGAAATCTTTCTTTCCGGAACATGAAGAACTTAGTGTACCAGAGCAACACTCCCATTCTGTTTTGAAGCACCAAATTCACTACAGGAAAGCAGTTAATAAGAAATTTTCTTTTCATGTTTCTTATCTCCCACAAGGACTGCTCTGTGAACATTCCTTTATTTTCACCTTACTCCTTCCCAGCACTGCATGTCACACAGCTCAGAGGGTGAGATCTGACCTAGCTAAAACAAGTACTACATGCAAAATTTCATGGGCTTCCCATGGCTCTTCACTGAGTGGTTGACCAAGAGAAAAGAAGAGCTGGTGTCCCACTGTGACAAATCCTTTCTGCACACGAATAAGCCATCTCTATAAAATACATTAAATACAAGTTTTAAGAAGAAGTGATTCCTTAATTGATAAAAGCCAATACTTATCTTTGTGAATGACAGAATAAGAGACTGCAAATCTTTGAACAGGGTACAGGGACCATGTGGCTATTTGTGGGCAAAAGCTCTGGAAACTTCACACTGTCTATAAAGATTCCCAAGATTGCCTTACCAAGTGAATTTTGCTCTTCTGTGTCTGTGTATACATGTATCACTGCAAAGGCAAGACACCAGCATCCCCTGGTGCAGCAGCCTTAGGACACCCTCTGTGATACACGGTTATCTGAACTAATAAGGAAGAGAGCTGTTGTTTGAAGAGGACAGAAAGATCGGGTTACCTCCCTGAATACCACTCATTTAGTGGCTGTGGCCTGGCTCCAGGCCAGGAGGAGAGCAGCATGCCCTTGTCAGTGTTGAATGAAAGCCCATTGCCGGCTGCCAAATAGCCTCAGGCAGACAGTGACTCCAAGAACCAAGCTAAGAGCTCTAAACACATTCATTCATGGCCCAAGATCTTTTCTAACCCCAGGAGGAGTGATAGACAAAAAAAAGAAAGGTAACAGGTAACAGTTCCCCAGGTAACAGTCTCTTGCACCATGCAGCCAAAGTCTAATCAGGGTCTATTGCTGTCTTATTCCATCGCTAACACCGTGACTCTAACTGCCGTGTACTACAAATTAATTCATTCCTTCAGGCCTTGCTGTTCAGTAACTGGCTGTCACAGCAATCTCCCGAGGAGCTAATTGAGAGTTGTGATCCGTGCAGTATTTCCATTAGTGCTATAATGACAGGCAGCCAGACACACACATGCATGCTCACACACACAGAGCACAGGTTCCTCTGTACCCACACAGAGGCGCAGATAACAAGCCAGTGCCATCTCAAGTGTTCAGCAGCAGCTGGGAGAAAGGGAAAACAGGAGGAACAATATCCATGATTCATACTGAGGTCACCTAAACTTGGCCTGAATGACAGCAACTTGCTCCAAAGACAAGCTCCTAATTTACCTTAGGAGAGTAAAATCCTTCACACGCTCCTCTTCTGTCCAATGGCACTGTTCCCAGAGACTACAAATCCCACCACCAAATCACCTCTATTTGAGTGGCCCTCCCCATTTCACGGTGGGACCATGCAATGTAATTTCCTTAGAGATGCTTCTTGAATAAGGCTGATTGCAGATGTAGCTGTGTGTGGCACTGTAGAAGACACTAATATTAGAGTCTTACAGATTCTGCTTAACAAACTAGAAGAGGCATTAATTTGGGAAGAATGTATTTGATCAGTTATGATGTGGTTCGTTCAGGAGCCTGGATGGCTCAGGTATGAAGTCTGTTTGTGAACTTAGTCTCTTTTTTATTTGTTTTTCCTTTCATTTGTATTTTCAAGCAGATCAGCAGGAAAACACTACATGCAGCACCTACTATAGTTGTGCCACCTGCTAGTAAAGACTTAGCCATCATAAAGGACATATTTTTAGGTCCCCTCTGGACCACAGCCTCCTGGTTCTCACCTAGAAGGCAGAGGACATGCAATTCTGTGCTGTCAGTAACAATTATTTAACAGTCAGAAGCTGAAAAACATTTCTTTTCTTGGGGGGTTGTGCACTATTTTGAACTAATTCTAGAATTAACCCAAACATATCTGAAGACTTGTCTACGTACAGACAAACGTGTATCCATTTGACTTCTCTTAGAAGCTGGTCAGATAGATGCAAACTAGTTCAACAGATATTTCTCACTGAGTGCTTTATTAATTCCAAAGTTGTGAGCGGTTTCTCTATAAATGAAAGACAGTTCCAAAGTCCATTAACAGTGGGAAGCAAAATCACAACAATTATTCTGAATTATGCATTTGCCAATGAATTAATTCAAAGTGATCTGTGTGGTAATTGTAGCAGCCAAACAGATTGAAGTCAACAACTTTAGTCAACCTTAAGTTGAGACTGTTGCAATGGCTGAAATAACTCAGCCATTGCTATGGAGGTAGTTCATGCTGTGGAATTATCAGCAGGTGAAGGTAACCGTGCTTGGGACCAGACAATCCACACAGTCCCAGATTTCCAAAACCAGCTTTTTGTAAGGAAGTGAACTTCAGATTCTTCAGAGCATTCCCAAGAGTAAAATATGCTACACTGACTGCCAGTGCAGTCTGGCTTTATAAAAATAGGGAACATACCCATTCAAGGTACACAAACAGCCTTTAGGGCTCAAACAGAGGATTAAGTTACTGAGCCTTAAGAAGTTGAGGCATATAATCCTAGCTTGATAATTGAGCATGTGCATGCTTCTGGCATGTGATAAATGCAAGGTCATTTGACTTAACCTAGGAGAAGACAGCGTTAAGTGGAATTACCCCATGTCTGCTGCAGGCTAGTTGTGCACACAGCTGTTACCACAGCTCAGCTGATACATAGCAATTTGTTCAGTTCTGCTAAGTGTTACTGCATGCACAAACCCTGATTGTGCCCTCTTGTGACAACATTACAGGAAAATTTAGTTATTCTAAAAGTCAGAGGAATTTGATAAAGGAAACACAAAAATTTTAAATACTTCCACCACTGCAAAGTGCCATTGGAAAGCGGGTTAATGTAGGATGTTCTGAGATATCCATGTAGACCCATACTGCAATATGTTTTGCTCTCCTGTGCATAACTGTAATTCCAACTTTCAGCTGGACATACCTGCAATAGATATGATCTTATAAGGACAGAGCAGAAGTCAACAGAACAGGTACATCTGCCTCTTCCGCAGGCACTCAGGTTGAAAACTCACATCACCCCAAGAACAGGCTTTACCATGACTCATGGTGAGCCTCTGAAAAAAGGCAAGAAGATGCCAGTGAAGAAAGTTCCAAAAACCCAGCGTCAGAGGAAGTCCTGAAACAGACCACACAATCCATTAGGGTGTGGTGTGTCCTGTGACTCCATTTTAAGGATCAGTCAGGGCATGCCCAAGGAATACAAGGCGGGCATAAAACTTATCTCTCTTTTCAGTGTTGAGAAAGCTGTGGTATAAATGGAAAAGGTCCTGAGTTCCAACCAGTAACTTCAGATAACAACTTCACAATGTGCCACAGAATAGCTTTGGCTTCTGTGCAAAGTGCTAAGTTATGCCTTTTCCTTTCAAACGTGATATAAGATAGTTTCCAACTGAGGGGTGAGGGTGGAATGTGTACATACAAGGAGTGATTTATTCCAGACTATTTTGAACTGATTACTTGAAGTTACGGTTACTGATTTAGTGAGATTGTCATGTATTTCAGCACAAACTGATCTCTTCATCTGTCTGCCATACCAGCTATACATAGCACAAGAGGATCACCCCAAACAACCTGAACCAAATCCTGTGGCCATAACATGTGAAAGAAGCCCCTCTTTATGTCACCATTTGATATCCCCATAGTCCCCATGCACAGCATAATTTTGAGGGCTGACTGTTTTGCTGCCGCTAAGTCTCAATGTTTCTCTTTCCTGCAACATAATCCTGTCAATACTTGCACAAGTTTGCGGGGGGTTTTGCTGTGGCTCACCAATGCTTGAATTTATTTATTTATTTTAAAGAGGAAGACCTCAAGCCTGACAAAATTTCAGTGTTCACTGCACTGTTCAGTTAAATCACTCAATCACATTTCCATCACCTTCCTTTGAATGTTCTTGCAATAAGCAATGTAGTCACAAGCAGAACAGTAGTTGCACATGTTGCACAGTTCAGTCATAGGCAGGGGTGGGCTGAAGGGGAAGCACACTTGGACTCACTTGCTACATAGGCTCACAGAGTGAGCACTTGTGCACACAATCTCAGGAAAATCTGGGAAGTTCTTGCATGGTGCAGTGGAAACCAATTTCTAAAAAGATATTTTCAAGTCAGTGCAACATGGGCTGTTCCTCCAGAGATCCTAGTGTGAAACCTGGATAAGTGCTCAGCCAGCAAGTGCACAACTGCCGTATGTGAGTGACGGGGGCATGGCCCTGCAGAGCCATCATGATTCCTCCCGGAGAGAGCTGGCATATCCTACACTGACACAATACCTAAGGAGCAGATGTGTAATGTAATAACATGGAAATGTACAAAAGAAGAATGGAATAGGTCTGTGATACAGTAACTGGTCTCATATTCACTGCTGGGTACAGCAACATGAGGTCAGCCAGTCTCCTTGGTTTTGTCTATCAAATCCAAGAAGAGCAGAAGAACTTGTCTATTTGCAGCCTTGGCAATACACCACTGCAGTGAAGCTCATCCTAACAATTTTTTTATAATCCAGGCAGTGACTGGTGAAAGTTTTTCATCCACATAAACCTAGCAGTGAAGACTTCAAAGTAACACACAAACACTTGTATACATGAGAAAGCCTTACCAGTTCAACCAAAATCTCATTTTAAACCAGTTCTCTACCTTCACCAGTCAAAATATAAGGAGCTGCTCTCACACTCAGACAAGAACGTTGTAGTGGAACCAACACTGATTTCACTAAGCAGACTTAGAGGTTATCTATCAGCTTAATTAGTTGTCTCCAACAGACAGGCCTTAGGAGTCTTCCCATTTGATATTATATTTTCAGTGCAGCAGGGCTAGACAGCAAGTGTCATTAATTCTCTGTTAGGCTGGATGAACCATAGTTCCTTCACATTCTTCTTGCTCTCCAGCAGGGAATGGGTGATTGCCCCCCCACTACCATTTGATCTTCACAGGGAGGTTCTAAGTTCTAAGAGGCAAAAACGTCCAGGGTGAAGTGGAAGAAAGGGCTGAGCTGTGCAAGTTTATGAGAAACATGCTGACTTCTCTAGCAATTCCCAAGGCTGCTGCTGGCTCCATGCCTCTGACACACAGAGTGAGAAAATGGAGGCAAGCTAATGTGGGCATGCAGCAAGCCAGCAGCTTCCCAGCAGAAAACGGATATAGCATTGAAGGCCCTGTCACACCACACCTTCTCCAGCAAACCCAGGCCAGCCCCAAGGTGCAGCACAGGCCACCTGTCTCAGCTCAAGTGGTCCTTGCTGCACTCTTTGATATAAGACACCTGGCTTATATCTATATGAACGGATCCGCTCTTCCTATGAGAACAGGGGTCTTGAGAGAGGAGGAGTTGTCATGATGTAGCGACCTCATCAAATCATTTGGAGGGAAACTTTGGGGGACATCCCGTCCAGTCATATAGTGAGACATCTACAATCACTAGAACCTGTCAGCTATGCTGTTGTCTAGCTGAGTCTTGGAAATTTCCAAGGATTGAACTTCCACCATATCTGTGGGTAATGTTTTTCATTGTAGGACAGGCTTCCTAGAAAAGTTGTCCCTATGCCTGCCTTGAACATTCCAAGACACAATATGTACTGCTAGCCATAGTTGGCAGAAGACCAAGTCCTACCTAGACTATTTTTAAAATGGTAAGCATAAAATGAATGAAAATAAGGAAACATTTGGAAACAGGCTCACAAAGAGAGAGTACAAATTAATTTCTCATACTACCTGAAACTTAGCACTAAATACAGGAACTCCTTCAGGATTTCTGTTTTCAAAAGCTCTCTCAGTCAGCAGAACTGAAGAAGGATTATGGTACTCTGATACTCCCTCTGACAGAATAAAGCAGCATGAAAACAATCAAGAAGACATTAAACAATGTCTGACTGCAAGCCTAGATTCCATGTCATTCTCTGTTCAGTAGGGCGTTTTTACAGAGCAGGGACTTCAATCTCTGATTATGACCCCTCATTTCTGCTACTCAGTTCTCCAAGGTAGTTATCAAGCACAAATAAACTCACAGGGGCACACTTGTCCTCTCTAGTTCTAATTAATGCCACTGAAACTCATCATTAGCTAGGTGTATTAGGGCAGCTCATACACATGTAACCATCCATCAAGAAAAACCCATTGTATAATACCAAACAAAGCATCTGTTGACTTCAGGGAGCCTTTGCTTCAGGGTATTCTTCTGATTCAGTTCGAGAGAAGGCTAAAGCACCAAAACTCATGTATGTCGTTCAGCTCTTTGCCCAGTTCTCTGGCTAAAGCAAAGAACTACTTTTATTCTGCTCTGCCATGTTCCAGGTTAACTCACTGCATAAGTTAGTGCAGTTGTCTTACAAATCACACTTAGAACCACAGAATTAGGATTGGAAAGGAACCTTGGAGGATTTCTAATCCAAACCCCTGCTCAAAGCAGGCCCAGCTTCAAACTTAGATCAGGCTGCTCAGGGCAAATTGTGACTCTCAGAAGAAGACAGCCTCTCTGTAACCACTCCCATTATGAAGAACTTTTCCTTAGAACTATCATAACTCCCCTGTTGTAGGTTATATTCATTGCCTCTCATTCTTTTGCTGGGACTCCCTCTGTCTTTTCTTTAACTATCCATTAGGCAGTTGAAGGCTACAATTAGACCTCCTTTAGCTTTTTCTTCCCAGCTGAATAAACTGAGGTCTTCCAGTCTCTCATTTTATCTCATGTGCTCCAGTCTTCTAATCACCTTTATCACTGTTCACTGGACTTGCTCTGCTTTGTCAACATCTTACTCATACTAAGCAGCCCAAAACTTAAGACAGAATTATAGGTACCATCTTGTAATTGCCAAATAAAGGGGAATAATCACTCCTTGACTTGCTGGATAAAGTCCTATTAATGCAACCTAGTATGTGCTCAGCCTTCACTACCTCAAATTCACACTGCTGATTTATCTTCAGCTTGTGTACCAGGACCCCCAGGTCCTTTTGTGCAGAGCTTCTCTCTAAACATATGGATTCTAACCCCCACTTCTTGAAAAAATTGCACTCGTTTTTTGACATGCCTTAGCAACACAACAAAATCAGCATGTAATTTGTAATTAAATTTGTAAATACACCTCATGTGCAGATCAGAAAATAGATGGGGGGCAGCCAAATTTGTTTGCAACTGACAATTTAGGGCATATTTAGGCATAACTTACAAATTGTATTCCCCCACTTCCTAATTTACTTTTTTCCTAATGCAGTAACTGCCCATTCATTAAATGTTTGTGTAAGAGATCACAACTTTTTGTCTTCTCTGAGGGACCATGGACAAGATGTAGCAGGACAGCCTGATCATCTCTGCTCCACTGGGGAGAAGGAGTAAGGACCAAATATTTGCTACTAGAGTCAAATGAAGCAAAAGGGACACATCCTTATGCCACAATCTTGGACCTGTGGAAAAAAGAAAGGTCTCTGGTTCACAGTATCTAGTTCAAAGCCAAGGCTGGGGAGGGAGGGGTGAAGGAAAAGTCAGTAGTTCAGAATTCCACTCATTTTCTCACTCTGCATTTAAATGAACAGAGGGAGAAGGTGAAGAAAGAGGACTTGTCTTGTCAAGAGAGTAGCTGAAAAGAGCCTAGCTCTCCAGAGAGGAGACCACAGTATGGAGCAGTGAGGCCAAGCAGGCCTTTTTTTACCTTTCTTCCCCGTGATTTAAATAAGATGTGATTTTGTGATTAATACAGATACATTTACAAAAACTGCTAACACAAATTTAGGGATATCCTTGGAACCATGCTGAGTGGGAAAACATGAGGATGGTACAAACTCTCATCAAAGCTCCACAGCTGCCACCAGATTTTTTTGTACTCATGCTGAGCACCGGCTGCGGTGTATGGTAAAGCTTTCCAGTTATAGCCTTAACCAAAGAAAATGACCACTGGCTAATACAGAAATTCACTTAGTGACTTACTTATTTAGATATATTGGTCGTATATACAAGAAACTACATTGCAAAGGGACCAGCATTCTGTAAGGATATGTTCCTGCATGTATGAATGTACAGTCTAAACAACAGATGCACACAAAAACGTGGAAGCTTATGCTGCCAACTGGTTCCTGTGATATGGCAGTGTTTCAATGGAAAGTTGATAATTTTAACAGTGTCTCTTTTTTAGGTTGCTCTGCATTGTACAGATTATTTCTGTGTAAAAACAAAATAAATTTATGGTATCTATTTTGTTTTTTCTGACCTTATATATAACTAGCATCCATTCACACGAGCTGAAAGAACTGCACAGCAAATTTAGTACTAAAGAATTCAGTGTGAATAAAGTTCTTGGTAGAATTTGGCCAATCAGGACAGTGTTAAAACAAAATCAACAATTAATAGTAACCTCTTTCTTAGTACGTATACCACACATTACCTTTAAAAGTACTACAAAAAATTATTTGATTGATCAGTTAAGAAACTATAAAATTAGCTACATTATCTAATTAAACTGACTGAAAAGATACTGATTGCTGCTAGAAATAACAATGCAATTTCAATGTTATGGTGCAAAGATAAGAATTTCAGAGCTGTGAAATAACAGTTTGTGGATCTATGAGGATTCATGTGCATGGATTTGAGAGGCACTCTAAAGGTGTGTGGCATGGGAAACCAAAAGAGAGCTAGAATATGTATTGTCAGACACAAGTTTAAAGGGTTGTTTGAAATGGCACCATGGTCAAACATAGAAGAACAAACTATGGCTGAGATCCTGCCTTGCAAGTAATTCCCATCCTGAAGAAAAGGTAGGAAAAATTTAGAAAAAACATGCTTCCACTTTATTTATCAGCCTTGGTATCAGCTGCTGCCTTTATTATGGGTTCTCAGAAACCTACTGAGATAAGAGCTAAAATAGGTATTTACCAATTAATTAATCTCTGATGAGAAGATGCTAATGGTTTGCTCAATACATGCTCTTCACTGTGTGATCATGACTCAATTCAGTCTAAGAAGTCTTTGCAAGGCCTCTGCAGTTAGCCTGTAATATAACCTCCAGAGGCAGGGGAGACCAAAAGCTGCACTCAAATATAGGAAAAATAGAAGCCCAGAACCTTTCCCTCTCCACTGAGGGGCATTGTGCATAACGAAATTTCCCCTGAGGGCAGCTGGGTTAGAGATACACTTAGTCTTTACCTCCTGCTTATAACCAGGCTGTCTGTTTTACAACCTGAGAACCTTGCCAAGCTATACATCTTGCAGAGCAGGGCTCCAGCTAATTTTAGTAACTTCTCTGATATGATCCTTCTAATCAATGACCTGGACAAGGGGATTGAGTGCACCCTCAGTCAGTTTACAGACAACAATAAGCTGGGTGGGAGACTTGATAAATTTGAGGGCACGAAGGCTCTAGAGTGAGATCTGGACAGGCTGGATCAATGGGCCGAGGACAACAGTAAGACTTTCAACAAGGCCAAGTGTCAGGTCCTGCACTTGGGTCACAACCACCCCACACAGTGCTGCAGGCTGGGTGCGGAATGGCTGGAAACATGCACACTGGAAACGTACCTGGGGGTGCTGGTCAACAGCAGCTGGACATGAGCCTGCTGTGCTCAGGTGACCAAGAAGGCCAATGACATCCTGGCCTGTATCAAAATTAGTGTGTCCAGCAGGACCATGGCAGTGATTGTCCCCCTGTACTCCACACTGGTGAGGCTGCACCTGGAGTCCTGTGTCCAGTTTTAGGCCCCTCACTACAATAAAGACATTGAGGTGCTAGAGAAAGGCAATAAAGCTGGTGAAGGGTCTGGAGCCCAAGTCTGATGAGAAGCAGCTGAGGGAGCTGGGGTCATTTAGCCTGGAGAAAAGAAGGTTCAAAATAAACCTAACCTCTCTCTACAACTACCTGAACAGAGGTTGCAGCAAGGTGAAGATCAGCCTCTTTTCCCAAGCAACAAGTGACTGGACAAGAGGAAATGGCCTCCAGCTGCACCAGAAGAAGTTTATGTTGGACATCAGAGGAATTTTTTCACTGAAGGGGCTGTTAAGCATTGGAATGGGCTGCCCACAGAGATAGTGGAGTCACCATATCTAAAAGTGTTAAGAAACAACTGCACTTAGTGCTGTGGTTTGGTTGACATGGTAGTGTTCGGTCAAAGATTGGATTCAGTCTCGGAGATCTTATATTTTATAAAAGCTCAATCTCTCTTAGGTAACAAACAAACAAACAAACAAACAAACAGAAAATGGGAGCATAATATTATATCCATGGCATCATAGCAGCCTGAAAGACAGACATCCCCACAACTGAAAGGAGGAGGAGGGGAAGTTCATACAAGGTACTGCCTTCTCTCAGAAGGCGAATATATAAACAGAAAGAACTCCAGCACAAGTGAAGAAAGCCCTCAGTTTGCTTGGATCTTGATGCAAAGGACTGGGGCAATCTACATATTGACTTGATTGTCACAAAATGGAGCACATCACAGCAGTTGGTATCTTCAAGGATAAGCAGCAGAAACAGATTATATACCCTGCCATGCATGTGCATGATGCATTGTAAGAGCCACAGATGCTACATCTGACAACCAAGTTTGGGTGACAATTCTGGGTGCCTGGACTACAACTTGATGCAAAAAATTAACATCTCTGTGGCTCATTGTAGAACAAAAGCTAACACTTTATTTACAAAACAATTTTCTGTTCCATTTCCCAGACGGAAAAAGAACAGCCAATTCTGAAAAGCATATATGCAATGTTTTCTTGTCTAGCTGTAGGTTTATATGGTGTGCTGCAGGCAAGGACTCTTTCCTTCTCCAGCTAACAGTCTGGCATCAACACTATTGCACAGGAAAAGCCCAGTCTTCCTGACCGAGACCACTATTTATACTGGGTGCCCATTAATTGCATTGGTTGGAATGATTTGCTATGGGATTTCTTTTTTATTCTAGCTGCATTATGTCGTGATCTGATGACTGATTGGGTCTTGTGAGCAATCTTGAGCCCAAGCCTATTGCTTCTAGCTTGATAGAGTGTGTATCTCTATTTCATATTCAATAATGATGAATGGTCATGGCTTACATTTATATAGGGCCTTTCATCCAGAAAGATCCCAAAGCACTTTACAAATTGATTTACTGTGCAAACTATGGGGTTTATTCTCCGCTTCATAAGCTCGTATAAATCCCATTGAGTTACTCGCACTTCATCACAGTACTTGGTATTGCCCAAACAAAGCACAAGCAATACACCCAGCAGAGAGTCAGGGAACACTTATAAAAATATGAGAGAGTTCAGAACCTCAGTTCTATGTCTTATCCAAAAGGCAGAATCTTTAGCAGGAGAGCATCCACCTAACCCTAGAAAAGTACTACTTTCTGCACTACTTCTAACAGGGCTTCTTGTAGCAAAGAATTCCTTGGAGCAGACAAGAGCTGAGCCTGCCTGCTCACAAGACTGCACCCTCAGGCAGTAGCTGCTAAAAACAATCAGTTCCTTCTGTTTTTAAAAAATACTATTGAACAGAAAACTACTAGCAGTGGAACATCAGTAGCCATCAATAATGGTTGCCTGTGCTTCCTGAAGGGTTGCAAAAAAATTAAAGAGGACGAATGCTCAGGCAAACTTCCTGGCAAGAATTTTGAGCAAATATTTAGCCCACAGCATGATGCTGTGCACTAATGTTTTGAAGCAAATCATCCAGTTCCCTTCTCCTCTGTCTAACTTGGAGTGGGAAAGGAAATATACCAGTTATGTGTCTAGCTTCATCAGCTTCTGTTGTTCCCCACCTTGATGACTAGCAAAAGGGAATCCCAAATCTGGANCTGGACAAGAGGAAATGGCCTCCAGCTGCACCAGAAGAAGTTTATGTTGGACATCAGAGGAATTTTTTCACTGAAGGGGCTGTTAAGCATTGGAATGGGCTGCCCACAGAGATAGTGGAGTCACCATATCTAAAAGTGTTAAGAAACAACTGCACTTAGTGCTGTGGTTTGGTTGACATGGTAGTGTTCGGACAAAGATTGGATTCAGTCTTGGAGATCTTATATTTTATAAAAGCTCAATCTCTCTTAGGTAACAAACAAACAAACAAACAAACAAACAAACAAACAGAAAATGGGAGCATAATATTATATCCATGGCATCATAGCAGCCTGAAAGACAGACATCCCCACAACTGAAAGGAGGAGGAGGGGAAGTTCATACAAGGTACTGCCTTCTCTCAGAAGGCGAATATATAAACAGAAAGAACTCCAGCACAAGTGAAGAAAGCCCTCAGTTTGCTTGGATCTTGATGCAAAGGACTGGGGCAATCTACATATTGACTTGATTGTCACAAAATGGAGCACATCACAGCAGTTGGTATCTTCAAGGATAAGCAGCAGAAACAGATTATATACCCTGCCATGCATGTGCATGATGCATTGTAAGAGCCACAGATGCTACATCTGACAACCAAGTTTGGGTGACAATTCTGGGTGCCTGGACTACAACTTGATGCAAAAAATTAACATCTCTGTGGCTCATTGTAGAACAAAAGCTAACACTTTATTTACAAAACAATTTTCTGTTCCATTTCCCAGACGGAAAAAGAACAGCCAATTCTGAAAAGCATATATGCAATGTTTTCTTGTCTAGCTGTAGGTTTATATGGTGTGCTGCAGGCAAGGACTCTTTCCTTCTCCAGCTAACAGTCTGGCATCAACACTATTGCACAGGAAAAGCCCAGTCTTCCTGACCGAGACCACTATTTATACTGGGTGCCCATTAATTGCATTGGTTGGAATGATTTGCTATGGGTTTTCTTTTTTATTCTAGCTGCATTATGTCGTGATCTGATGACTGATTGGGTCTTGTGAGCAATCTTGAGCCCAAGCCTATTGCTTCTAGCTTGATAGAGTGTGTATCTCTATTTCATATTCAATAATGATGAATGGTCATGGCTTACATTTATATAGGGCCTTTCATCCAGAAAGATCCCAAAGCACTTTACAAATTGATTTACTGTGCAAACTATGGGGTTTATTCTCCGCTTCATAAGCTCGTATAAATCCCATTGAGTTACTCGCACTTCATCACAGTACTTGGTATTGCCCAAACAAAGCACAAGCAATACACCCAGCAGAGAGTCAGGGAACACTTATAAAAATATGAGAGAGTTCAGAACCTCAGTTCTATGTCTTATCCAAAAGGCAGAATCTTTAGCAGGAGAGCATCCACCTAACCCTAGAAAAGTACTACTTTCTGCACTACTTCTAACAGGGCTTCTTGTAGCAAAGAATTCCTTGGAGCAGACAAGAGCTGAGCCTGCCTGCTCACAAGACTGCACCCTCAGGCAGTAGCTGCTAAAAACAATCAGTTCCTTCTGTTTTTAAAAAATACTATTGAACAGAAAACTACTAGCAGTGGAACATCAGTAGCCATCAATAATGGTTGCCTGTGCTTCCTGAAGGGTTGCAAAAAAATTAAAGAGGACGAATGCTCAGGCAAACTTCCTGGCAAGAATTTTGAGCAAATATTTAGCCCACAGCATGATGCTGTGCACTAATGTTTTGAAGCAAATCATCCAGTTCCCTTCTCCTCTGTCTAACTTGGAGTGGGAAAGGAAATATACCAGTTATGTGTCTAGCTTCATCAGCTTCTGTTGTTCCCCACCTTGATGACTAGCAAAAGGGAATCCCAAATCTGGAATCAGCCTTTATATCTTCCAAGCCTAAGGGATAGAGAGTGAAGCAGGGAACTCATGACTGAGATGAGAGGTAATCAATTTAAATATTTTCTCCACTGTGTCTAAAAGCTTTGAAGGAGCAACACCATCTCTACCTCCATTACTTTGTCAGAATATTAAGTGAGGTGCATTTTAAAAAAAAACAAACATAAATTCTCTAATAAATATGGTGCCTCTGAAAAGGAGATGCAAACAGTGGCTCTTACCAGTATGCCATGGTTGAGTAAGCTGAGTACCTATCTTTTCTCCACCATATCACTTCTGAAATGGCTGCAGTACAAATGCTGGTTCTAATCTGACCAAAGACAAAGTCATGCCAAATTGTCTAACATGAGTGAGACACCCACCTCCTCAGGGATTTTAACCAAAATTTGTTACCTTGGAACCCAAAAAGAAATAGCTTATAGATATCTGAATGTAAAAGGTAATCATGTAGGGCTAGAATTACATATAACATTCAGGTGTTGACCACTGTCTTTTCTTTCTTGGCCTATCAGAATTAGCATGCTGACATATCGCAATAATAAGTACAGTCAAAAATAAAAAGAGAAAAAAATCTTCCCCTCATTTATTATATTATGGACTGTTTGCCATAGTCTTTATTAACACAAGAGCTAAAAAGAAATATGGCACAGGTTAAGACAGGGCAAAAAATCCTTCTAGCAGGATTGACAGCATCAGCCTGAAAGGTCCCATGTAACATGCATTCCTGGAACAGGTGGAAAGCATGGGAGGATTTATTCAGTGGTTTCTTGATAGGTTCAGGCCAATGCAGCTGCAGTCAGTCCCCGAGTCATGGGCGTCCCATTGCTATTTTGGTCAGCTCTAGCAGTTTGCCCAATACCTTACACGAAACCAAAAGATGTAAAATCTTCTGGACATCAAATGAGGTTTTAAGGAGGCTGTAGGTAGAGAAGCCTTCCATCCTTAGAGGGTTTCATGGTCCTGTCTGATCTTTTCTACATACATTCCTCTGCCCATCCAGCACTTTTCCCAAGCTCCTCACTCCTCATTTTACTTTCTCTGTGTCATATGTTCTGCATGACAGTGGCTTCTTTTTCTCCTCCTGGGTTTAATGCCACTATGAGAGGAAAGAGTATAAGAGCCAGTTCTGGTCTGTAAAATGACAGTGGCCTTCAAATGTTTGGAGAGGCAATGACATAGGAGACCAGATCAAGGCTCACTGACCTAAGATAAAGCATGTAACTGCAGCAATTGGAGAGCAAATGAGTGATTCATAATGAGGGCTGGTACTTGCTTATTACAGACAGCATTATGAGAATTTAGCTGCCAAACACTAGCAAGCAGCTATTGATCTCATATGAGCTACTGAAAAAAGTAAGTTACCTACTTTTAATAATGCAGGGATACTGGACCCTTTGCCTTATTGTAAATCATAGAATCATGGAATGGTTTTGATTGGAAGGAATCTTAAAGATCATCTAGTTTCAATTCTCTGCCTTGGGCAGGGACACCTCCCACTAGACCAGCTTGCTCAGAGCCCCATCCAACCTGGCCATGAACACTTTCAGGGATGGGGTATCCACAATTTCTCTGGACAGCCTGTTTCAGTGCTTCACAACCCTCACAGCAGAGATTTTCTTTCTAATCTCCAAATTAACCTACCCTCTTTCACTTTAAAGCCCTTCTCCCTCTTCCTATCACTACGTGCCCTTGTGAAAAGTCCCTCTCCAGCTCTCCTGTAGCCCCTTTGAGGTACTGGAAGGCTGCTCTAAGGTGTCCCCAAAACCTTCTCTTCTCCAGACTGAACAACCCAAACTCTCTCCTCTTGTCTTCATAGGAGAGGTGCTCCATCCTTCTCAACCTCTTTGTGGCCTCCTCTGGGCCCTCTCTAGCAGGTCTGCATCTTTCTTGTGCTGAGGACTCCAGACCTGGATGCAGTACTCCTGGAGGGGTCCCAGGAGACCTGCCTTTGATGCAGCCCGGGATACGTTTGGTTTTCTGGGCTGCAAGTGCACATTGTCAGGTCATGTCAAGCTTCTCAGCTTGACATTGATACCTCATTCCCTTCATGGTACAGAGATATAAGGGTTCCTTAGCCAATAATGTGTTATTATACAGACAAAATTCATACTGCTGCCATATATTCTACAATCTGGTCAAGTTTTTCTAGCTGGATGGCCCCAGAGTGACACCATCAGAGAAGGGCACCAAAAGGAAACATGAGGCCAAACCAGGCAGCTCCCCACCACAGCTGCACCATGAGTGTTTGGAAACTGAAGGCCACCACTAAAGAACCAAATAAACAAACTACAACCACTACAATAATTTACCCCAGAGCTACGGGTTTTTGTAGTTTTAGGAATCCTGAAAGATTACCAAACACAGGAAAAGGACCTCATCCCATGTTAGGAGACACTGTTCAATCTAATGTTCAGCAAGTAGCTGTAAAGATTTTAGGATGTTTTTATCCTTAGAAAACTTGTTAACAATGACAGGACATCTCATCAACATTGAAGAGTAAGTGACATGAAAACAACAAAGTAATTGTAAATTAAGGATATCACATAAAATTAATTAAAGAAACAGGGATTTCCCAGCAAAATGGAAGAAAAAATCCCTTACAAGCAATGACAGACAAAATCACATGGATTGGACTTTTATTGGCACTCAGCTACAAAGCCAAGGAACAAACAAATGCTGGAGACTGAGGTTCTCCTGGAGTAGGAGGATCCTGACCTAGTGACACATTCACAAGGGCAGGGATGCCAGGGAAACCTGCATTACTTTCCAAAGCTTTGTTTATCCTAGGGATAAGGAGAAGATTCTCAGACCTCCACATGCACCAGTCTATTCTTGTTCAACAGCATGCAATATCATCACAGCAATAAAGGATGAAGAAGTAGGCAATATTTTGGGGAATGAAAACAAATACTTCTAAAAGCTTTGCAAGGAGAGAATATGACTGGTAGTGCTCAACAACCTGAAGTTTTATATACACAAATAAGAATAAAGAAATATGATATAAAGTTTTCACTTTCTTGGCCTTTGCAGGCAGATCAGTTTGGACAGAATGTAACAGTGCCCAGCATAGTGCATACTAAATATCTCAGTGTCCAGTTTCATGAGCCTGAAGCATTATTGTCTCTGCCTGTAGCATCTCCCATTTAGCCAACAAACTTTCCATCCTGCAGCTCCCCAAAGATGGCATGGCATCTGGATGCCCACACCAGCCAGAGATAGTCTGATAAAGCCCTCCTAGCTGAACAGGACATGGTGGTACCTGAATCATCACTAAAGCAGGAAGGGAGTCCAAAAATACATGAATTGAGGACTGAGGAAAAAATGTTTTACAGGAGCTTGTTGCAAAAGCAAGTGGAGAACTACAGGGCTCCTGGGACTTTTTCCTTCCCAAAGCAAGCAAGTGCCAGAAAGCATGAGTCCTGTTTGGACAGGATCCTCTTCAGACACCCATTGTGGAGAAGCATGTAGAACCACACCATCCCCCTGCAGCCCTCCCTCCCTCTCTCATCCGCCGTAGATATACAAGGCTAAGTTGATGAGCTGTTCAGCTTAGTGTGAAATGTGTTACATTTTCCCCCCAGCTGCTTCCTGATTGCAGTATTTACTTTTAATCTCCTCTGCCTCAATGCCCGATAAAAACTTTGTCACATTAGATGGTGACAGATGGGAAAGAGAAGGGGGGGATCACTGCAAGGGAACGTCCTGGCTTCCCAATAATTTTTCACAACGCCAATTATGTCCTTCAGTGCTTCCCGGCATGTGCACCCATGTCAGCAGAGAAGGAAATAGAAAGGCATAAATAAAGACAAAACCAGGCACTGCGTGGCTTTAATCTGCAGAATAACATTTCTCATTTGGGTGAAATATTGTTGGATTCTCTCCTGTGCTGGAAATGGAGACACACACACAATATATACACAGAGACACAGACGGGCAGAGTTCACAACTGCTTTCCTCGTGTGTGGGTACTGCCATTCTCACAAGCAGCTCTCAGCATTGTGATCAGGAAAGTGCAGATGTCTCCTGCTTTCTGAAAGATATCCATGTCCAGCAAGCCAAATCTTACGCCCTCTAATCCAGCTACCATTGACCAAGTAGGGGTAATGTGAAGATTCTCATTTATAAGGTTTCAAAAAGGTACTTTGAAAGTTTCAGATCATGTTATGTTGTACTTGAGGCTCCTTGCAAACATCAGTTTCCAAGCCTAATCCTGCATGCCACTAAATTTGCCTCATTTAGATGGTCCATCCAGGATGAGGGGCTACAAAGGATAACCTTTTGAATCTGAGTTACTTCTTGCTTAGATTGCCAGGAGAAATGAAATGTAACAGCAACCACCTATATTGGTGGATGTTTATGGCAGCAGATGAAGGTAGTCATAGAAGCAAAGAGAGAGAGCTCCAGGAGGAATGTGAGAGACAGCTTTGATCCCGGCTGGGATTTATCCACTCATTCCAGTACAAAAAAGCCCTTTTTGTTTGCCCTTTATTTTATGTACCTTCTTTGCAAACAAGAAAAACAAATATCAAAATATAGCATTTTCCCAGGCATCTTTTCTTTTGAACTAAGGGAATCATGTGCTTTGGACCACAGCTACTACTCTCTAGACAATTCTGGTGCAGTTCCATACTAACAAGAGCTTGGTGACTTCCATTCCAAGCATAATGGACAGGCAATGTCAAAGCACAGAATAAAAGAGCAGCTGCTCTAGCACATGGTGGAAACACAGCAATAGAGATGATGAAGGGAGAGGAGCCCCAACTGGAACAGAAAGAAAGGGTAACTGTCCTAACAAGTGAAACCTATCATGATGGTGTAGATGAATGTTCACAGGTAAGGACATTCATACATCTTCCATCAGGCCAGAACCTGGCCTTCAGGAGTCTTGGTAAAAGTCAGGACAATGCCCTTGTCTACCTTAGATATGAAATAAGATATATATATATGTAAAAAAACAGGTACTCCCAAACCAAGAGATTTCCAGGTAGTTACGAACTGGGCATCACCCAAAGAGTTATTCATTCAGTCTCTAGGAAAAAAAATATGAATGACAAGCCCTTGGGCTCAGGGATAGAAGATTTAGTAGGAATCAGACAAAGAACTGTGAGCCTCAGAAACTATGAAGAAGCCTCTGATAAAATGGACTATGCTGTATAAGAATCCAGGGGACAAACAGCTGGACCTGGAACAGAAAAGATAAGGTAAAGAACTGCCAGTCAGTTCTTCAACTGTGCTCTCTAACTGTAGATTTGCTCAACAGAAGGTAGCTAACTAGCAACAGAAACATTATGCTCTTAGACAGAGTGTCCTAATGGTTCTGCATTATCAGATTTTGGCAGTCGTACCTATATTTACATGTCTGTCACTTTGGACATATTATAGGCAGGTTTACAGAGCTGATTATGCCAGTGAAACTCCTCCAGAAGCTCAACTACAGCAGGTTCAGCATATTATAACGGCAGTGAAAAATGCCCTTTTCCCTACAGAGAGAACCAGTGAGATCCCTGAATAACTTGTTGAGTGAGAAAGACACAAATTAGCAGCCCCAGGCCAGCTAGACCTCAATGGATGTAGGAGCAAGAATAGCCATTTACAAAAGAAAATGAGTATGAAGCAAAGAGAAATGTCAAGGCAGAGAGATTTAAAGAGAAGGGTAAAACTCAGATCTAAATAGTTTTTAAAACCCCATTGCCTTTCCAAAGTATGACTGCTGAAGGCTAAGAACTGTGCAAAGATCCTCCGAGAAGTATCTGTCATAGACCTGCCTAAAAAGTAGCATCATGTTTGCAAGCAGATAAAGCAGGCAACTGCTTTGGTGTGTAACCATGTCCTAGGATGGCATTCCATTTTTGTAAATATATTGAGTCCAATCACTTGTTGTTCACTAACTGATAAAAATTCTAAAAAATAAAATATAGGTACATCCAAGTTATTTGTTTTCATCTACCCTCCAAATTAGTTACTTAGCAAGTAATATTCTCAGTTCTTCATGGCAATATTTTTAAAAATTAAATGAAGGTGTTTTTACAAAAAAAAAAAAAGCACATATCTACCGTTGTAATGTAATTTGATCTAGAAGTGTCTTTTTCTCAAGCAGAAAAGCTGAATCACATTTTCTTTCTCTGATTCTTTTTAGAGATTGTCAATTAGTTTTACTTGAATTTGTTCTCATTTGCAAATTATGTTAAAGGAGTGGGACTGTCCTAGCAATCAAAGGCAGAAAAAACATGTTCCTACTTACATTTTATTTCCTTTTAAGTGAGAAGGGTAAGAAACCCATATGCAAAAGTCTCTTTCATCCCAAGTTTATCAAGCAATACTCATCCCATGGTCTGTCCTCAGTTTAGCTGTGTTACATTCCACACTTTAGTACAACGTGATCAAAGGATTTTTTGCCCACCTATCTTAAAGCGTACACTTAGACTGAGACTAGAGCACAGTCAGCAAGACTTAGAGAATTCTTCTGGTTTTCGTGTTATGAAGTATGTACATTTATATGTCATTCCCCCCAAAAAAATTAGACTTGCCTTCATTTAGGCACAATAAACTTCCTAATGATGGGAGGAAAACAACTGGCAGATATTCAGTGACTGTCGTTGTGCATCAAGGGGATTTCACATGCAACCCCATTAACTTCAGTCTCTAGACGGGAAAGACAGGAACCCAGCTTCAATATGTGCTCAATTTTGCTCTGCCCACACTTTCATAGTCAACACCAGCTCCTCAGTGGAAAACTCCAGCCCTTGAAAATTGCAGAAAATTCACTTGTTTTCCTCTAACCATACAGTCTAGTACAGTAATGTAAGGAAGAAAGGTGAGTTAACCTTCCAAGTCAAAGGTCTGTCTCTCAGTTCAACACAAAACATTGAAGATTATATGGACAAAATGGTCACAATATAAAACAATGCAAATATGTAGGAAGGTCTTCCTTTTTTTGACAGCAAACTGTTCTTGAAAGAAAAGAATACAGAAGGGCAAACCTATCAGCTAGTAACCAACTCCAACAAATATCTGTGTCACATTTAAGGGCGTGCTGGTTTTGGCTGGGGTAGAGTTAATTTTCTTCACAGCAGGCAGTATGGGGCTACGCTTTGGATTTGTGCCGCAAAGAGTGTTGATAATTTTTTGTGACTCTTGCAATCTCAAAATCACAGGATACTTACCATGGTCCTGTGGGAGGTTTCATATGTTTCATCAGTTCCCCAGCCCCAAGGCACTCACTGTGTTGCATTGATGCAGGGCCAGCCACAGCAGCGACATGCAGTGTAGGAGCCAACTGGGCAGAACAGGGGACAGCCCACTGACTCCTGCTGAGTAGGACTCATTAAAACTGCCCAAACCCCAGTGAAAATTGAGTGGCAGTGGCTCAGAGAACACAAATATTCTTATCAGCACCTGCAGTCATTTTCATAGTCATCTCCACTTGTTACCTGCCCTTCCAAAGGAAGCATATGCAGCTTAAAAGAATTTGTGATACTTTAGTCAGCTAGTACTTTTGAGCTATTTAATAAATTAAATAACAATTCCTGTCAAGGAACAAAAAGCAACGTTCTCCCTGCCCTACACAGCATTGAAGTCAAATGTTGGCATGCTTGTATCATCCACACTAAGTTCTCAGGCTATACTGCAGAGCACCTGGATTCCTAAAAATACTCACAAAAGAATCACAAAAGACTTCTGCAGGAAGCAAACCCATTGTCAGGAGGCTCAGTGTCAGTATAAAGGAACCCACACATTCATGGAAAACTGTTTCAGAAGCCCAAAAACCTGTAAATTCTATTGATTTAAGGGATAATAATAGATGCTTACAAAGCATCTGTATTACTTTGTTTCAAAACAATTTTTTTAAAATTCTCTTAAAAGATAACTAAACTTATTTAGAAAGAAATCAGTGATATTTCATGTGTTTCTCACTCAAAGTCTTTCTAACAATAGTGTATTTTCAAGATGAGCATATTTTTCCCTTCTGTTCTGCAGAAACTTAGTACAAATAGCAACATGTTTTTCTGTAGGGGATAAAAATGCAATGTGGCAACAGAAACCAAGAGATTTGTTTAGAGAGCAGTGATTCAGTGGAGAAGTCTTTGGCCAAAGGAGATACGAAATTGTTCAAAAGAAAGCAGGGTGATGTTATTACAAATAATGTTTTAATATTTATATACTGACACAACTTTTGTGAGACACATGGGTGACAATAGCTCCTCGATATTCAACTTTAGTGAGAAGGTTTAGAGCAGTATTCAATATTTCCCCCTTGCAAGTCATAGAATCACAGAACGTTAATGCTTGAATGGATCCTAAAGATCATCTAGTCCCAGCCACTCCCTGCCATGGGCAGGGACATCAGTAGACCAGGTGGCTCAAGGCCTTGTCCAACCTGGGCTTGAACATTGCCATGGTTGGGGCACCTACAACCTCCCAGGGCAACCTCTTCCAGGGTCTCACTGCCCTCACAGTAAAGAATTTCTTCCTAATATCTAACGTTCCCTTTTTCAAACTGTACCCATGGCCCTATCACTGCAGCTCCTGATGAAGAGTCCCTCTCCAGCTTCCCTATAGGCCCCCTTCAGATACTGGAAGGTTACTATGAGGTCTTCACATAACCTGCTCTTCTCCAGGCTGAACAGCCCCAGATTTCTCAGCCTGTCTTCATAGGCACCAGTGCTGTTATCAACTTCATGGCCCTCCTTTGGACTTTCTCCAACAGGTCCATATCCTTCTTATGTCAGAATATGGGAAAATCAGAGAGAGCCCAAGCAATATCTCTGAATATGCTGAAGGGATCAGCTAGCATACTCCAAGCCATTCAGCATGGAGTAGAAGTATTATGGAGCACTTGGAAATGTCCCATAACTCTGACCAGGGGGAAAATGAAAAAGGAAAAAAAAACCCCAAACAAAACAAACACACAATACTAAAATAAATATTAATAATAATAATAGTGATAATAATAATAGTAGTTGTAGTAGTAGTCAAAAAAAGTCAAAGGGGCTGTTGTCAATGAATCTGATGGAATGGCCCAAACTGATTTGAAGCAACACCACCAACTGTAACCAGTGGTCCTCAGATGACGTCAGCAGACAGAAGCCTCAGGACCAGACCTGTGCACAAATCCTCACCTCATACTGAATAGACGGAAACAGCACAGGAAACTATTGGATATAGTCTGTGGATTTTAGGCAACCAGTGAGCCACAGCTGAGCAGGAGCGAGCTTATCTTAAAGCCTGCACCCTCCTCCCACAGAACCAATGAGCAGCAGCTTCACAGGCTTCAGCAGGATGTAGCAGTGAGCTAACTCAGATGAGCAGGACTGCAGCATTAACATTAGGATTTTTACCTTTTTACCTTCAGGTGAGAAAAAACCCTCTCCTCTTTAAATAAGTTTCAAAAGTAGGTTTTGACCACACCACATTTTTGTCCACGGCTAGTTAAGGTATGTGGCACCCTATTTGCTTCTCAGGATTTGTGAAGACAAGGATAGCGGGTTTCAGAAAGATTATCTCACAGTTCAAACTCGTTAATGAAAGAAATAAATTAACCAAGCTCATTTTTCAGGGAATTCTTGTGTAAACTGGAAATTTTCCAGTCTGTGAGCCCCGCGCTGTGCTAACCCATAAATCACAGCAAGCAGGTTGTCTGTATAGTGAGAGCAGCACGTTTGGAGATGGAGGAGCGGGGGGCTGGGGGGAGAAACCAGCATATGTTCATGGAGAAAAAAACCCATAAAATCTAAACAGGAAAAAAAATACCTCCCTTGCCCAGCACTGGAACAAAATAAAAGGCTTGGCCTCAGGCACTGGAACATACGCTATCTGCAAAGAGCCCCCCAAACCAGGGGAAGGCACCTGAAACAGGTCAGCTTTTAATTGAATACAATATTAATTACCGCGTGCACCATTAACGGTTTGTGGGATTTGACTAATTAATGTAATAGTTTCTGAGTCACGCTCATTAAATATGAAAATTACGCTGGTGAAAGGTATCGGTTTCATTATCAATCTTGTATGGACAGGAGCGGGGGTGGGGAGAGGGTGCAGTGGAATGATTGCCACCCTGTGTTTATGGTGTTGTTAGCTCTCTTCTCTTGGATTTGGCTTAGGTGGGCAGATGGAAGAGCCAAAGTGAAAAGGAAAGAGACATGGAGAAGAGGAAGCATCGCCTAGTGTCATGAGCTAGTGGCTGCAAGTCAGGACCCAAAAGCTCCCCAGCTCAGAGTGAATGTACACTTTCATTTAGTGGAAAGAGATGGGTGGTCTGCGTGAGGCTACAAGTTGTTGTCAAATCCCATCATAATGCTTAGTTTCCCTCATTCCCATGGAACAAACATAATGAGAGAGACTGAGAGAGACTGAGTGACTGACATGGGGTACTTAATTCATTAACCCATGTAAAGCATGTTGCGGTGCCTTATTGGAAAACTACAGGGAAGGTAATTATCACTGTTAAAACTCAGCTCCAGAGCATAACTATGCACTAAAGATATGCTGAGATATACTGCTGTGGGACACAACTCTAACACGGGGCAAAACTCTTACAAAAGGAGGACCAGAGATGTTGTATCTCCTGTTCCTATCCAGCAGCCCAGGGTAGGGGCAGCACTGATTTACCCAAGAGGGAAGTGCCATCAGTTTTGTATGGGAAAATAATCACCTGCATGCAGGATGTCTGGGGAAAGAAAGGAAAGAGAACAGGGTGCCCTTGTGCCCCACCAACTGCAACAGAACAAAATGCAGCAGTAACGATCTGGATTGAAATTGAGAATAAGTACACAGCTGAGACAGTGCCTGTGCCTGTGTGTGTGTGTGTGTGTGTGTAGGAAATCCTCAGGACTGAGATAAAAGCCTAATCCACTTAAGGTTTCCAAGCACCCCAAAGAGAGGTAGGATCACCATCCTGCTAACAACAATGTTTAAATACTGCACAAGGAGCCCTAGGGTGGTAGGAGGAACGGAGACAAGTTAGTGTTATTTTTTTTGTAGGAGTCCTCTTGACTGATTCTTAATGCATTTGGCACATGTATATGGGTGTAAAGAAGGGAAAAGGGATAGCCTTGTACCACAGCTGCATAACTTCACATCCATGCTGCCAATATATATCAGCCTGGAAAGCCCAAATACAGAGAAGAGAAACCAGCAGGTGGGGAAAAAGTAGGAAGACAATAATACACATGCAAAACCCAACAAACTACTCAAATCCCTGATTCTCCTTAAAAGGCAGGAAAAAGGAACAAGCAGCAAACCTGTAAGAAACAGGAATTCCCACACACCATGTTTTTATCACTTTGTCTCTTAAGCAATAGCTTTCTGATTCATGTTTCTTTAAAATAGATGCCAGTCCTAAATAGCATCTGCTTGCCAGGAATCTGTGGCTGACAGTGTTGAGAGCTGGCTGGATTGTGCACAGCCTTTTCCTCTTTGGGATAGCAACATACACAACATACACAAGAACAGTGCAGGCTCCTGTACTAAGGCATCATCCTTCTCCAGCATACATCTTCATCACAGTCATTCACATATAAATGTTCCTTCATACCAAGCCTCATGGCCCAGTACCAAGCAAGGGAGTGTTATGCCCTGGTCTGCTCAGTGGGTTTATGGGAAGGTTGTTTGATTTACTCTGGCCAGTGTACAGAGAAACAACTGTGGCAGTGGATCATAACAACACTGCAGTACCTCACTGGTGGAAAACCTCCTAAACTAAGCACCCCCTGGAAAACACAATGGTCTCTCCCCAGAACTGTGTAATCCCCTCTGGTTGTAACCTACCCCTAAATTCTACCCTTCCCTGATCTCTGTTGGTTAAGGGGACTTCTCCCCGCCTCCTGTTATCTGGCCCCAGATCATCCCTATAACTGGGGGCTCTCGGGGCCATCTNGACAAACTTTTACTTGGAAACTTTAGAACGTTAAGGTAGAACCAGGTACTTGCAGCATTTTTGGTTAGAAAAGCAACAATATAAAAGCATAAAAATAACACCTGAAGAAATGTATATGGAAAAGGAAAGAGAAAGAAAGGATAGGAGTAGAAAGGTACCATTGGTTGAAGTGATGGTCACAGTCTTAATCCAGTGGTGGAAAAGCCCACAAAACACAAAGTTCAATGGTTAATATACGCTCAGGTTCAGGTGGGAATGCCCACGTACTTCCCCTGGGGCAGGGAGTTTTACACTGTCTGATGTAACACTGGATCACAGAACACTTTCAGAGTCTTTGATGGTTTATGACATCTTTTAAGATGTTACAGCTGCCTCTCACATCAGTAGCTGAGCCAGTTATGGCTCATCAGAAAGGACAAATACGTTGAGGTCTACATGTGAATATCCAGGTACTTCTCCAGAGGGAAGTTTTCATACCTGAGCCACTTGTGTAAGGACATTGCCATGATAAAAAGCAGACATGATAAAATCCCACATCACAGAATCTGCTTCTTATTGGCTTCTTCCCTTATCTAGCTCAAAACCTAGCTTGCAGCATCCTGTGGTGGGTGCTCAACCCCTCTGCGCCTGGGCTGTGCTCTTGCACATCCTCAGCGAGGCACCCACTGCTTTTGCAAATGGTCCATTGTTTGAGCCATTAACCATTAACTTTCCAGTCTCACAGGAAGGCAGACGACTATAATCAGTTCTGTTTCATACACAAACTGTGAGTACTCTGAGAAAGCTCTAAGTGTTGAAGGGTCCCTGGTATAATTAAACTTTTATTTAACCTGATGGCAGGCCTCTTTGCAACCATGTTAACAAGGCTACATTTTCTCTCCAGAACAAGACAAAGTAATCACAAATTTATGGAGTGAGAACTAGCTCTCTTGTGATTCTCATCCTATACCACATAAACAAGATCTCTTCTGGACTGAAACAATGCCCTATACAGATTGTATTTTCCAGTCCTACATTCTTCCAGGTCACAGGATTTCATTTGACTCTTTCCCACCTATTTTAAAGATGAATTTTGCTATTTTGGGTACATCAAAACAGCCAGGGCACTGCTGGCCTACAAGCACCTCTGGAGCTGGCTAAATGTATTTTGGTTTCACTTGTGAGTATATTTCAGGTATCAAAGAAGATCTAAATTACACAGCTACCCCTCTTGTTTTGCTAAATGTAGTTCATCACAGAAGTTAATCAGAACTTTTGGCTCAGGAAGCCCCTAAACTGCTGGGTTACCAAAGGCTACTGTTCTTCTCAAAGTATGCAATAGTGCCATTATCAAACAGGATGCCAAAATACATGAATTCTTGTTGAAACGTTTAGAGCTGCTTCATACTGCCAAAGTTCCCATGGATTTTGTCAATGGGAATAGAGAGGACAAAGATGGAAAGTCTCCCTACCAAAAGCAGAGTTAAGACACTCTGTGCTAGGAAGAACACTGAGTGGCCGTGCACAGCCCATTGTTTCTCATTAGCACTACAACAGCTTTTATCAGCTCACACTCACTTTTACGTCCACTGACAGTATCCTCTACAGACTAATTTGATCCTTTTCAGTTCCTTTCATTCTCCACTGGGTTTTTTTCATACATCTATGCTGATGAAACAGAGAGGACTTTCCAGACTGGAGTAAAGTCCATTATTCTATGTACAAACGTGCTGGTTGGAAAAAGAAAAGCCACATACAACCCAGAGCAGTTTGTGTTAGGGGGAAAGCCTTTGCAGCTATGAAAATATCCAGGTGGCAGCTATGTAATCAATATATATTATGGCCTCCTGTATCTTCCATAACTTTGCTAATGAGTTCACAGTGTTTAATTTATTTAGCACTATACTGGTAAGATATGCTGTCACTGCCTTCTTGTTATCTCTTTCTATTTAATTTTAAATATTTCCATAGCACAAATGTATCTTTGAATGAAAGTCAGTGTTCCCAAAAGAATATGGCAGTAGACACTTTCAACTTCAGCTACAAGAAGACCATGGAGTAAGAACATGCAAGATAATACTCAGTTAAACTTTAAAGCGGGTAAGCTATACTGAAGCTGCAGCAAATTAAGTTATTACTAAAGTGCCAGTCAGATAAATGCAACAGCACTGCTCTTCAGATCTATAATGTTCCATCAGAAATCAGAAAGTGAACGACCAATGGTGAGGAGGGGTTGGTTGTTTTGTTATGTGGTTTTGGTTTTCAATGTTTTGGGGTGTCTTGGGGTGATGTTATGATAAACCTGTATTTCCTATCGTTTGTGTGTGTGCCCAGAAATGTGGTCCTGTAGCTTTAACTGCATTCAGCAGCTGGGAGTAGCACTGCCGGGCCCAGTTGTTTTGAAACTCTCCCCCAGACTTCTTGGAAGAAGAGCGATGGGGAGGAAGGGACATTCCTTCCTCTGGCTGCTGCTACTGCTGCTGTGGCTGCCGCTAGTTTTTTCCTGGGATTGCTTCTTTGTTGTCTCCTTTCTGGGCTTTTGTTTTCCTTGACTTGCTTTCTCGCCCGAGAACCCGAGAAGCCCCCAGAGGACAGCAGACAAGGATCCTCCAGGGAGCCACCAGAGCAACTCCACCTGGCTCCCCGGAGACCCCCAGAGAGGGGAAACTATGACTGAGGAAAAGGACACTAAAGTTCATCAGCTCTTTACTCAGGTTTAATAATTCCTTTTTCCCCTTTCCCCTTTCCTTGTGCCTTACAGGGCACCCTGTGTGTTCTGTTAAATAAATAGTTTTTTTTTACTTTCATCAAAGAAATTCTGTTGTGGTGGGGGGAGGGGGTGTCAGAAACCTTTGCTTTAGGGGAGGCATTTATTCAGAGTGCTTTTGTGCTTTCCACCTAGGAAATTTGTCTCTAACCCGAGACATGGGGTTTTTTAAAGACAGATGTTTCACCCTATCACCCATCACAATTCTAGGTATGTGTCCACACCTGCCAACAAATATATTTAGGAGACAATATCTAATGGCTGCCAGTAGCTAATTTAATTGTTAAAACTGCACAGGCCTTATTTATGGTACCACAAAAACTGGCACTTATCTAAACAAAGTTTAAAGTATTTTATTATCACCTCTTCTTCTCAGTACCAGGATTGAGTGGATAAATTCAGACTGCCTTAGATTCACCCTTAAAAGACCATTTTGTGCTTCTCTGGATTAAAAGACAGCAAGAATTTGTCAGTGTAACACATAAAGAAAAGAATAGTAAAGCTAAGGCAAAAAACAGGTTTTTTCCCATTGTAAGGATTTTCAAATTTAAAACAAGTGTCAAAATTATTCTGTTGAAAGCTTTATAAGAATGATAGTCGTTTTTTTTCCAAACAACAAGATACTAAGAAATCAGCAAAGGAATTTTTGAGTTTCTCCTTTACCATTCAGCCAAGCAGTTTATTCACAAAGCACTCCTTGGGTGATTCATCTTGCCTAAAGACTTTGGAGTAGTTTCAGAAGTATTGCTGTCCTACCAAAAGTACAGGATAGAGACCAATAGTGAATTCTCCAGGGCACAGGAGTCAGTGGCAGAACTAAGAATACAAACCCACAGCTGTGAGATTAAAGCTAAAATAAGCACATAATTCTAAACACAGGGATAAAAATAGTGCCCTACTGTTGAACAATGGTTCACAAGCAGAAACACATCATAATTACTGCTTCAGAGACTTAACAGTGCCAACATTGTGACAAAATCCCCCAAAACAACATGTTGATAGATATAATAGGATATGAAGTGTATATGTTCCAAGTTTGGCCTCCTACTTTCTTGGAGAAGCTGATTATTGAAATTTCAGTATGGAAGGAATGTATTGATCACATCATGTGTTATGTGATTTATGAACTTAGGCAAGGAACATTCGGTCCTAGCAAGACCAGACAGCAGTGTGCAGAGCAGTGAAGTCTATCTAAGCCAGGTCCCTGGAGAGAAGCCTTCTCACTGCATAAACATGAAGTGTGAAAAGAAATTTAAGACAGGGAAGCAAGCCAAAGCCAGTGGGTCTGCAGTCAGAACAGTTTGCTATTCCATTTGTAAGCCAGACAAAAAAAATTCATCTTCTAATTGTAAGCAGCATTAAAAAAAAAAAGGACAGTCTATTTGTATCCAATAGCTTCCTGTGTTGTTGAAGAAACCTAAAGTAGCAGTCATCAGCAGAGCTAACACCTAAGGAAGAAATTGGTATTTCTTTCAAGTGTTTTACTTTTCTGTAATGTTGTTTTCAATCACCCAACTCATGTATAACCCTTTCCCTAGTAATATTCAGTATCTGGACAGAAAATTAAGAGAGAGAACATTCCTTTCCAAGTTGAAAGTCCTTGCACAGGGTTGACTGGCAGCACTCCCTGAACTTATCATCCAGCAGGAATAATGAGTTCTCAGAGTTTTGGGACATATGTTTTCCACCAAGCTGAAAAGACAGCTTTAGGGCAAGACTCCAAGAATTAGGGGGTAGCCTCCCTTACCAGCCACAAGGCAGTGCTTTAGTAAACAGAAGAGCACAAGGCGCCTTATACCTCAGTCTATTGCTACTGACAGTAGCTATGTGATGAGTCTCTCTCTTGTGGAGCTTTCACTCAAGTAAGCTCTGTACCATACAGGCTCACAGACAGACTGGGCCCATATGGAACATTTTCAGAGGCCAAAAGTAGGGTGAGAGGACATTAAGTTCTTCTAGATCTTGTTGCATGTTTCATAGGGTTTCTGTCTACACAATATATATAGATGGTGATGTTATCTTTATTCCTTCATACCCAAATGGGAGATAAGCACAAAGAATGGAACTGACCTGTCTGCAGCACTTTTGCCTGTACTTTGCTTCCGCAGCCACTCTTACATCATCTTTCAACAACCCCACCTCCAAAGAGCTTCAGACAGGAAATAAGAATAAAATAAGGTATCTGCAGGAATAGATCTTCATGTGTAGAATCCACAAAGCTCTTTGCAAATCATAGAGGGCATATAGTTCACTGCTTCTACCAGCTGCATATTTTCCACAGATTTGTCCACTATAGTTTTATATTTGTGTCAAGCACCACAGATGGTGTCACTTGTCTTGAAAAATTGTTTCTTATGCTGGTTTTGGTTCAGATAGTTTCTCCTCACGCCACCCCATCAGTGAGGAGTCAGGGCATGCACAAGGAGTTGGCAGTAGACACAGCCAGGACAGCTGACCACGACTGATCAAAGGGATATCACATATCATATGGCATCATGCTCTGCATATAAAGGGGGGGAGGGAGAAGAAAGAAGGGGGGATGTTCAGAGTTATGATATTTGTCTTCCCAAGAAACCACCACACGTGAAGAAGCTCTGCTTTCCTGCAGTTGGCTGACACCTGCCTGACCATGGGAAGTGGTGAATGAATTGCTTACTTTGCTTTCCTTGTGTGCATAGCTTTTCCTTTACCTATTAAACTGTCTTTATCACAACCCATGAGTTCTCTCACTTTTCTGATTCTCATATCTTCTCCCCTCATCCTGTTGTGGGGAATGAGTGAGCAGCTGGGTGGTGCTTCATTGCCAGCTGGGGTTAAGACATGACACTTTTCCATCTCTGGTCCAAGATTTTTCTTTAGTTCCAGTATCACTCCCAAGACTTGACAAAAAAGATCAGATGCTAGTGGGAGCTTAAAACATTCATCCTGTTTGCAGATTGAAAGAATTTGTCTCTCTCTCCAGCCCACTAGTCAGTTCTTAGACTTCTCACTTGGACATGCTCAGTTTCTTAATCTGTAGAATTAAGTGTTATATCTACACCAAGATGAGAGGGAGAAATAGTAGCAGCCATTCAGGAAAGCAGTCATGTAAGGCAATTTATTAATCTGCAAATATTTTGAGGAATACCCCTCTCGCCTGTTCACTAACATATAACAGCATTTCTGCATCCAGCCAGATGCTTGGGTGCTCTGCTTTGGTCCAGCAATCTGGCCCTGCCAACACTTAAACAATGAGAGGAAACACTACATGTCAGTACTATTCTTCTGCAGAAATGCTCAAGAATACTCCTCTGCTTTGCCCCCCATTTACTTACAGACTCCACCCCTAAAATGACAGCCTTTACCCAAGAGGAGCCGTTCTGAGTAGCAACAAAAGGCTTTATTGACTGTGAGCTGCTCTATAAAAATATGTGGATCATTAACAGAAGCAAGCCTCCAGCTTCACCATTCATCACTGGCTGGCTTGACACCTGCTTTCTGGTGACAGCCTTCACTGGAGAAAGTTTGCAGCTGGCCCAGCTCTTACTGAGCTTCCTCATACCCACCAACCATCTCCACTCTCCATTTGTCAATTGTAAGTGATAATTTCTATTCAATCTGATACATATTATAAGAATATAAACAAATGCCTCTGGCTGTATCATGGCTGAAATCACTTCCCTTTATAGCCATCATTTATTACAGGCGGACAGGTGGCCATCCGGTGGAATGCCGAAGAGGCTATCTTCTGGACAATCACGAGGAAACACAGCCACATTTACATTCCTCCCAGGCAGACACAGAGGTGTGTGATTTCTGAAAAAACTTCACTATGCTCCAAAATTTCTTCCTTTCCCAGCCATGTAAGTCACAGGAACAAGTCTGAATGTTACATGCCTAGCCCATGAATGAACACCAGATTTCAAATTTAAACTTATTTAAGATTTTTGAAAATAAGGAAGGGGTCTGGGGAAGCTTTGTCCCCAATTGCTTCATTTATGTCTTACATTTTTGATTCAGGATACATGCTTTTTCTTAATACTGACCATCTGACTTCACAAAAGTATACAAAACACTGAGATGGCAGCAGCTTTGTTGCTCAATTGTCATTTGAAAGAAATCTTATTATGTACTACTGCTAGGCATCTGTAGAGGTTCATTTCAAAAAGACCTTGGAATTCATATATAATTTCACCTTGCTATAAAACATTGGCACCTGTAAACCAGATATATGTCAGGCTACTTCACAACTCAGGCAGCAAAAGTCAGACAGAAAGTGAACAGTATTGCAGTAACAGCACTTAGAGAACACAGAATATAATTAGCATATTTGTCAAAGTCCAAAGCAACGATGTTAACATCAGCTCATGTATCAACTCTAAAGGACCTCAGACTTAAACTGCCTCTAAAACATTGCAATTTCACAAGCACAGTGTAGTAGGAGATCAGTATGACTTACATAATCACAGGCTGAGCAAGTCCCTACCACCAGTTCTGATAGCAGGATCTGTGCTACTTGATACTTGTCAACTTCTTGGAGTGTAGACAACTGGGCTTTTGCACAGAGTGCTGCAAGGACAGGGCAAGGAATATTGAAGCGGAAGAGTTGCTGCAACACCTTGTCATAGCTTTTAACATTACTAACTATTCATCATTCTCATTACAACTTACATTGATTGTCACAGCAAAATGTGCATTATGAAGTTCATAAGAACAGACAGACTAAAGGTTCATCACACCAAATATCCTGTCCAACCTATGGCTGGCATCAGGTGCTTGGGAAAGAGTCCCCCTACTCTTCTAGTACCCAGTCTTTTAGGGACTTTAGAAGGCCAAAGGCTGTGTTAAAACGATTCCATTTATTAACCATCAATGGACTTGAACACCTAATATAATTTATATTCTTGGTAACCCACAACATCCAGTGAGAATAAATTCTACTGCTAAATTCAAGTTGATACTTCAGAGTGCTACCTTCTGATCTTCACGTAGCACTCAGTGAAACCTAGAGACTTATTCACTAATTAGTACAACTTTCCCATCATGTACACTCCAGTGCCATCCTCCCAATAAGTACAGATGAGAGTTCCTTTATTACTAACAAGCATAGCAAAGTTATTATTCAGTGATTCCCCAGGCTATCAGCAGTGTAGCCACATTTTCAGGCACAAAGACAAGCATCAGACTTTATATGTCAATGCCTAGTGACTATCTGCAGACCCGAGCAAAAGCCTGTGCCTTCTTTTACCTTTACTTTCGTTCCTTCAAGTTAGACATAATATTTCCTTATTTTAGGAACAGGATCTGAAAATGCACTGTAAATGCCTGTCACTGTTGCGGCAGCAAGAATGGCGTAGAGGACACGGAGACGTGTGTGAACAAGAGAAGAAGAATTTATTGTTATGAGTATCCCTTATATACATGCTACATGACTAATTGTGATTGGATAGTATTTACCCACCCCCCAAGGTGATTGGTTGAAGCCTGTACAGCACTCAGTTCCAAAATATAGATTAGAAAGAGTGAGAAGAATTCAGCTTATCTTATGTTTCTCACAGGATTCATGAGAAAGACAGAATTCTCAGGACAGTACATCCACAAATGCCTGCAAAGCATTTTATGAATATGAATAAAGGTAACCATAAATACATTAAATGTAACTCCCAAATTTCCACATTATGTCCTACGAAAGGTCATTCTGAGAAGAGCTGTGTACAGCTGTAAGACATTCCTTTGGAAAGAGAGAATAAATACAGCAAACACCTTTACTACTTCAGCATATGACCTGGAAATGGAATCAAGTTGCCTTAGAGCAGAGATTGACACAAGCAGATGGTATGTGACTTTCAGCATCACAGACACCTTTGAAGGCACTGTAATAATAATCCTGCATTAACAACATAATTTTTCTCAACATTTTGGGATGATCCTGTGAAACAAGCTTCTAGGATAAGCATGGAGCATGAACAGGTACCATCTGTGATCATGTCACTCAGCTGAGAATCAGAGTGAGAATTACTGCTGCCAGCATGTTCAGCAGAGCCTACTGCACATCAATGCTCATCGCTAAAGTGACCTTTTAAAAAGCAGAAGAGGCAGAAAGCACACAGTGTGTCCCCAGCACCCTGAGCCACAGAACAAGCTCCAGCCTTGGTGCACACATAGCACTGCTGAAGGTAGACTTATATCTTTAGACAGGGGCTTTCAGTTTAATGGTTGGACCAATAGATGAGACGGTCCCCTGTGCAGAGGCTGTGTCCATGACCAAAGAACACCCCAGTTTCTTCCCAGAAGAATCAGGTTAGAAAGATTCAGTGATTGGGACTGAGGATGCATGCCAGAGATAAAGGCACTGCTGATGGTGCCTTTATGGTGGTAGATTGCTGAGGTCATCTCACTACAAAGAACTGGAATCCAAAAGCCAGTTTGCAGCAAACTGCAGAGACATTACAGTGGGTTTGGCCCTTGCAGCCGGTTAATACGTGTTTGGATATTACACCAACAATTTAATTATTAAACTAATGGGTAGGGCTCTTCCTGCGAAGACCTTCCAAATAAGGAGGCTCAAGCTCTCAAGGCAGGCAGGCAGCAGTGGCACTGTAGAGAGAGTCGCACATGGATCCCAGGGGTAAGTGAATAGCTAAGCCTGTAGAGCCTGTTGTGTACAGTGTATGGAAGGATCTCTGAACAGGGACACACTAAATCTAGACTGATTAAAAGTGTTGGGGATGCCTTTGGTAAAGACACCTGCAACATGGTTGATGCTCCATTGGCTTTTTAACAAAGCACTGGCCCAGACCACCTTAATCCCAGACTGAATTTGGACTTTGCAGGCAGGAAACAGAGTCAGGATCAGACCCCTCTTTTGGGGGCAGTGACAACAGTGAATACACAACTGTAATTAACCTAACTACTGAAAGGAACCTAACTAATTAACCCAAACATAACACTGAACAGAAATTAGTGCCGGTAGTTGATAAACAGTGAGTGGAGTTAACAGGCAGTGATGTGTAGACTCCACCGATGTCTCTGTCTCTCTGGGATCCCTGTCACAAGCAGCAATGAAGCATTTTCTCACCTCCCCCCTTCCTCCCACAAGATAGTTTTCAAAGCAGCTGAACTATGTGTATGACTATACACTTGTGCCTCCACAGCTCTCCCCAGCTCACAGAACAGGGAAGAGAGGGATCCAGGAAAGGAAGTCCCTACCAAAACCATCCAGCCCAAATGCTAACAGATCAGGCAGGCTCACAACAGTATCTTGGAGAGGTCACTGTTTTGGTTGACTGGTTCACTGTCAAATTCCCTCATTACCCTCCCAAGGCATCTTTCCCATCTACTCCCTGTGATACAACTATTTCTACCACAGTATTTTCAGTGCAGGACAAAACAGTCTACCTCTGTCCAAGAACTGCTTTGCCAAAAGACAGCAAATGGTAGAAACCATCCATTACAGCCAAGAACCCCATTTTGTACAGCTCTTTGATTTCCTTCCCAAGGGTTTCATATCAATCCCTTTCCAAATTTGTTTTTTCCCCACTGATAAAACATGGTAAGAATTCATGTACTGACAATTATTATTTTATACCTGACAAATGAAAGTTCTTGCAGGCCTTCCTCCAAATTAATTACCTTTGACAGAATTTTGGGGAAAGTTTCTGCTTCCTGTAGAAACTTTGTGTATTTTATTTGAAAAAATGATCTGCCACAGTGCTCTGTAGCGGTAGTTTAAGTCCTCACAAAAGCTTCTCAGTGGAGCATACAAGGTGCATCAAAGGAGATTTAGTTCACAAAAAAAGCCCAGCCTAATGAGAAGGACAGAAAGAAAAGCACATGAGCTGTAATTCCCAGGAAGAAAAATTTACCAGTTCAAATCTACATAACTAGTTAAAATGGAGTTCTTTTTGCATGAAAAATTAAACTTTCCCCTCACACTACCACTGCAGATAAACAGCCTGTTTTCTCCAAACAACTCAGCCTGCTGCCTAGCTCTGAAATTCTTCTATTTCTACTATTGCAGTAGTCTGTGACAGAGGTGATGAGAGTGGAACACGATACTCTTAGGCTACCATTCTACCAGTTTTGCGCAGCCTGTAGTCTACACATTTTTGCTTCTGTTCTTAAACACTGGTTCACAGGAAGTTAGGTTCCCTGAATTTTTAGTTGAAAAATTCATACTTAAACACTTTAAAATATAAACTAAAATACAAACAGAATTCCAAGATTGTTTGTTGGTTTGGGACATTTTTTTTTGGTCTGCGGTGATGTTTGCAGAGAAGAAAATTTGGAGGTACAGTGCCCAGGTTCGTAAAATTGTAGAGTAAAATTGGGAAAAGCTTCAGCTCTTCCATAAAAAATAAGCCTCACTTAGAATAGTCCAAGAACTGAAGGTCAAAAAAGACAAGCTCTGACACTAATTTGGTACACAGTTTGACAACACATTGCAGATTCATACACAAGTCCACAAACTCTCTCTTATTTGCAGGCATTTTCCCCACTAGGGAAAATACATTGGATGAGAATAAACATATACACCTATTTTTCACATATCTAAATACAATGTGTTTCACTTTGAACGAGCCACCTGGATTAAATGGAAATTAATTAAAACAATCCTTCTTTTTTTCTGTTTTGAACATAAAACTGGGTAAAGGAGGGATAAAACAGGACTTTTTATTACTCTTAGATGGTGTTAAAAGGACCCATAAATACATCTCTTCTTCCTGTGATCCCATTCATCTTGCTGCCTTTCCTACTCCTCTTTGCCAACAATCAGATCCCAGTAAACAACCTCAAGTGAAATTTGCAACTGTCAGATAAACATTAAAAATGCTTCTCTTGTCCTTTCCCATTGATAGTCCCATTAATATTGTAATAGAACAAAAAGTTATGAAAATGAACGCATGCTGGCTTTGGAAGTGAATTATGCAGACAGCAGCTGTGAAATATATACACTTGAATATGCATAGACAAAGAGATACAGTGCACCCACAAAGAAGCATGTATACACTTACATGTAATATTTTATGATACAGCACTTGGTTCTAACCTTGTGCTACTGTACACTGTGCAGCAACTCCATTGACTTCATCTGGTGTAAATTCAACACAAGAAAAATCAGGACTAAACTACCATGGGGTTTTATTTTGGTGAAAAATATCCTATTTACACAATTTTTCTTGTGCTTTTATTTTTTTTTCAATCTTTATTTGTAGTCAGAGTCCTATCCTAACCTTTAAAGTCAAGCTTTTTTTTCAAACTTGCCCTTTAGACACTTATTAATTCAAACAGTATCCATTAGGAGTCTCAAAAAATAAGTATTTCAGTCCTCTTAATACCACAATGAAAACGTTGTACCTGACGTCTTCTGTCCATCTGAACCTTCACTGAGATCATTGATTGTTTTGCTAAATGAAAGACTTCAAGTGTGAGTTGGGTTACAAAACAATCTTCTAAATGTCTTAAAACATTACAAGTTGCTACTGAATGTTATATATGTGTGTGTTTGTGTATGTGTATATACATATACAAACATACATACATACATATATATATATACATATACACACACATGCATGTACATGTATTGGATTTTCCTGTCAGGCTTTTACATTTTCTGAGCCATTAATATTCTACTGTTTCAAGCTTTTCTGTGGAGATAAAAGCTTTTCAGGCTTTAATAAAATAAGAATTCTTCAAGGGAAAGCAGAATTTCAGAGACTGGAGTTTTGGAAATACTCCCAGGTAGGGAGGCAGCTGTGATGGGTTGGTAACCATGAAGGGAGACTCCACAGAGACAAAGTCTGCCTGAGAGGCTTCCTCTGCTTGAACAAGACCTTAGCTCTCTGAACAAAAACATGCTGCCAGTCATATTGTTCTAATTCCCAATTCAGTGAAATTTCATTGGGTCATTTTATAATGTCAGGCTGCATTCAGATGCTTCCAGTCATCTATTTCTGAAGTCCCTTAATGATACATGCCCAGAATTCTCTCTCTTCTGAACCCTGTGCTTTTCAAATACAAGTCCTACAAGCTTATACTTCTATATGCAAGCAAAAAGATACTAAACTGGGAATACCAACTGGATCTTTCAAATTCATGGTTCCCCACTGTTCAGGTCACCTGCCATTTTGCACAGAAATCATTCCATAGTTGACTTATGTTTATATTAAGCAAAGATTAAACAAAATAACAACAAAAAGAATGTTAATTTTATAATGGTTTCTAACTCCATAGAAACAGACTGTCAACATCCCAAGTTGCCAACAATCTTGAAATGTGGTATATTTTTACCTGTTTTGGAACATCATAGATAAAGCAAAATTGATTATGGATGTTCTCATCAAAATGACAAAAAAGGTCAGTCAGTCTTTAATCTGTCAGATTTCAACTTCTCTACTGCCTTTTGAACAGAAATGTGTTTCCTTCATCCACTCTGAAATACTAATTATGGAAAAATTCCACTTCACACTTCTGCAATTTTAATGACAGATCACCAGAAAATAATAAACTTCTGGAGTATATATTAAATTTTTTCTGAATGACAGTCAGGCTAGGTATAAGCACTTCAGCTGCATGAAATTAAAAAGAGACTGTCTATGTTGCAAACTTTAGCTGAAAGTAGCTGCAAGCAAGGGACTGTCCCACAGATGCACAGTTTGGATACCCAAGAGGTACCTGTGAACGCTGTGGGTTCTTCCACAGACCATATATTCTACCAATTTAACATAAATAGAATGACTACAGTTGGCCACACTTAAAGGGTATTTCCCCAAATACCTTACAGGAAATGGTCACCATGTTCCTGGCATTTTGCTTTGTAACTTATTGCCATATAATCTTTGGGCTGACAGTGCACTATACTTCAAATTAGAACATGGTCTTACAAACGTTACTGGCTACCTTTCACAAGTCACCTGTGAGTACATTTCAACAGCAACATTTATGGGAAGAGTGTATACAAAGATGTCAACTCTGTTAAAATATTTTTTGAAACAGTTTGTTCACAAAACAACTTCCTTGTTATAATTGTTTTTTATTTAGGTTGTGACAATTCGTACAAAGTCTTTACTTCTATTTATTAATTTAGGGTTTGCATAACAGTTCTTCTTCCTGCATGGCTACCTCTCTAAATTTTGTATACCTTGTTGCCATTGTCACAAATAATATTACTTTTGGAATGTCACTCCTGTCATGGAAATGTCTTTTCTGGTAAGGAAAAAGGCTAACTGCTTTCTCTGAGGTCTTGCACATCTACCCCACACTTCACTACAGCCGACTTCAGCTCCAAAATTGCTTTCTGTTTAAGCGATCACTGGAGCAGGTCAGTTGAAGTGTCTGGAGCATAAGATGAAAAGACCTTTCCACTGACTTGTCTTGATGCTGTCATTTGCACAATGGCCGTAGGGCTATAAAGACTTCCCCTCCTCAAATGGGATTTTGTGCCTATATAGCATTGGTGCAAATAGGAAAGAGACAAATTAGGAGCAGTCTGGGCATGTCCAGGAGTAATAACCATGAGACCCTGTTATGGAGGTCTTGGATAAGCAAAGGATTTCCCATGCCTTTGTGGAGATGGAGATGTAGCCCACAGCACCAACACAAAGTTCAGTCTGGATCTGACACTCTGCTTGTGGTTTGTGTTTTCTTGACCCTCAGGGAAACAAGGGTGACAGAGTAGAGACAGAGTGTAGGGCAGAGCTGGAAACCTTCCTCCACTTACTAAAGCCTCATCAGAGAGCAAGCATCAAGGAAAAAAAAGCACTAAGGTGATCCATGTATTAACTTCCTGCCCTCCGGGGTCAGCATTTCTTAAACCACACAGAACATTACATTCTCTGTACAGTCTCCAGACATTTAGCAATGGATGGCAAAGGAAGCTAAAGCTCTAATGGGATGAAATGTCAAAGAGAGCTTTTTATTCAAAGAACTAGAGAAAAGAAAAGAAAATGGATATTTTAACTTTTATCTTGGAGTTAGTTAATATTCACACTTAACTGCTGAACTGGCTAAATTCTTTTCTTTTCTTAAGGACCTTTATAAATTTCATCATTAATAAAATCAGACATTCAATTAGCAGGGAATTTCTGATTGCTAACTGAGATTTCCCCCCCAACAGTTTCTCTTTTTCACTCTTTCTAGTCTCTCTTTCTATTTTTCCCTCCTACCCGAATCCCCCCTTCCCTGAAAAACCAGGGGAAAGAAAAAAACTGACTCCATTAACCTCTGTCATTACCTAAATCCATCTCTTAATTAATATGAGTTAATATGATTAATCAAAATAATGAGACAAACCTATTAAATTAGGGTGTTTAAATTACAAATGGAAGTGGTAAAGGCAAAGGGGCTGATAACAAATAGCTGCAGTCAGAGATGGGGCTAGCTCTTGAAATGATGTGTGACAAACAGCAGAGAGAATCAAGAATGAGGGGAAATCAGCAAGATTCATGTGAGAAAAATATTCTACATGCACAAAGAATGATGTTCAAATGCCTGGTAGTATTACAGGGGATCAGGTGTGTTAAAGTAATATTTTAATCCCTTTCAGGGTAGAATAAAATATAGATAACAATACAATCATAAAATCTTTCAGCTTGCAGTTAGCTTCCATAGGGTTGGATGGTACAGATTTTGCCCAGCTGGAAGTTCCCACTAACAGTCTGCTGGCAACTCTGAAGCATTTGCTAGTCAGCGTCCCAGGGAGACAAAATTATACAGTTCTATAGCGGTGACACACAGCCTAAGTAAAGGCCTGCAGCCACAGTACTCCACCTCCAATACTGACTTTCTTTGTGACCCCAGACAAGTGCCATGAATTCCTCTGTCTTGCTTGGCTGATTTAGAGATACCATTCCTAAATTTATTATTATACTTTCCCTAAACTAGAATCATGAAATCTGGCAAGGTCTGTCACTGCAGTCCTCCAAGTGCTGAATGGAAGTTTTGCCAACAGTGACTTTTCCCCAAGAACTCAACAACAGCTGGAATTCCTCACTGGATTTCCACCACTCAGATGCCTGTTTGAAATACAGTCCTGAAATCTGTTTAATTCCCTTGATACAGGCCATCAATTAAAGCAAAAATAATATCTCTGTCATAGGTCACTGTAACAACAAAAGTGATACTCTTTTTGGGAGGTGATTGTGTCTAGAGTAGGAAGTCTTCCCTGCAGAAATCCATTAGCAGTTTCTATATCAGTCAAAAAACATCAGTAAAGGAAATAAATATAGCACACAACTGATGCAGAGAGAAAACTGCACTACAAACTACTGCCAAAACAGCTAGACATCATAATTAACACACATGTCCTAACTTCTGATTCCAAATATATTTTGGGCCTGTTAATCAGCCTCCCTCTGGATGAGGCTTTCTGCACATTACCAGACAGTAACAAGATGCTTAGTTTCTTCATACAGGTTCTGGCCTGTGAAATTTTCAAAGCCAGTTTTACTCCTTTGTCCTTATTACTTCTGTGAGTGCAAGAGGACCCTCTGCATCCATTTCTTTAGGATCTTTGATTGCAATTCACTGCAGTAGATTATAATAATCTAATGGTCTGTTCAAGTCCTGACTTCTTTGCCAAAACTACTGTCAAGGGGGCTGGTCAATGCCAGCCATGACTCTGATCCAGATGTCCACCAGCAATAGACTGGGACTATCTCACTCCAAAGGCCAAACAGTTATCAGAGAATGCTTTACAAGCAGTAGTGGAGCTGGATGAAAAGCAGTGCTGTAGAAGTGACCTTGCACTTACATGATGCAATACCCAGGGTCTGGAAAGAACATATCCTTCCAGTTACAAGCAAGCACAACAATAATTCTAGGAAGAGTAAGGTGGTGAATTAAAGATCTATTAAGATGTCTTTTGATAGGACTGATTGGCAGCCTGGGTCCAAGTGGACAAAGAGGAGAAGCAGCCATGAATCTGAAACAAACAGCCCTATGCATTGCTGCAAAACAACAGCTCTGAAAATACAGGAAATACAGAGCAAATGTAATGGCATGATTTGTTTCCATACAGGCCAAAATCCCAAAGTTCATGTCTGCACATAAAAGCACCGCACATCAAAACACAGCTCCATTCTTCCTATACACAGAAAAGAAATAGGCAAAGGAAAGGGAGTGTGGTATTTTGCAGGCATACACTGCATTCAACAGAGAATAATTCAAACCTCCCAATCTTCTCTATGATTCCATATAAAATTTGTTCATTTGCCACATGCTGCAGCCCAAACACAAAAGACAATTGCAAGAACTCAAAAGAGAGACATGGGTTAAGCAGTTGCCACAAGTCTGCCCATGCTCAGGCAACTATCTGATTATCTCCCTAACATCTCCCTCTCTACCTACTTGTCAGAACCTCATCCACAGAACAACTTACGTGCTGTGGGCTTTTTCCCTTTGTCTTTGTCATAACCATCTTTGTTGAGAAATACTCCATTTGGTGGATCTATATATTTTGCAGGAATTCACTGTCTTGAGAAAACATTTCCAAAGAAGGCTCCCTAAATTTGCATTGGGCAGCACAGAAGCCTGCATGTAGAAGGAGACCTACACAGTATATAAGAGATTTGGGCTTGAGTTCCTGGTCTACTTTTCTAGACCTGAAACTTGACCTTGGCTCTTCCCCAGCATAGCTAAATACCTTGAATGGTATAATTTCTTCTTCAGGGAACAGTCTCTCCTCTTGGAACTTTTTCATCTGTGTGAATTAATAAGTGTTTCTTTGGCAAAGGCTCAGTCCTACAGCTGCTACAGCACTAGCCTGTGGAAAAGTCCAGCTCAGATTTGCTGTGGTAAATATTTGCAGTATCCCACATAAGAATCCTGACCAGCTCGATAATGTCTATCCTACAAGCCAGATATTTTTCTTTTCCTCTGACAAAAATTTACAGAGTGCTGATTTAATCACATGTAGAACAAAAAAAAATATGACTCACAAAATAAGTCATTGGATTTGAGAACATGAAACATATCTGAGAAAAAGTCTTGGTCCACAGTGACACTGGCAGGCTTTGCTCTGTGCCACAGACACATCACTTTCCTTGCCAACTGCAAAGTTGCTCTAGGCAGGTTCATTAGAAAACAGCAAGGAAAGCTGCCATTTCTTCCAGGCAAATTAAGATAAAAGAAGAAGGCCAATGGAAGTAGAATGATCTGAGAAAGACTTAAACATTAATGCTATTAAATCAGTGGTTGTGCCATTACATGGAATGAAGGCAAGGGTAAAGGGCGCACAGCTGTTGCAAGGGTCACTGACCCTGGCCATAACCACTGTGGGAATGCAGAGGTACTGCCAGGAATGCAGCATGAGTATTTACAATAGGGTCGGCTCAGGCCTCAGCTCAGTGAATCCAACTCCACTGGAAGCACAAAACCAGAGGAAAGGACATAAGCCCACTTCCATTATGAGAAAGAAACAGGACAGTGTTGCAGTTCTTCCATGAGAGGGACAGATAAGCCTCTGGAGTTTCAAAACTGAAGCTTTGGCTGCAAACAACTTTTCTTATTCTTCTGAAATCTTCCAATAAAAAAAACTCATTGCAATGACCTATCAGCCTCCTCAGACTCTTCTTTCGGCTCCCTTTATCTCATATCTTCCTGTGCCTGTTTCCCATCTTTGCCTATTAATTTTTGTCTAAGGCCTCTGACTATTTCCAGTGTTGCCCCTCCTCTGGATCTGCAGACTCATAGGTGTGAAGAAAGGGGATACAGCAGAGCTTTTTCTTACTTGGACCTACTGAGACTTCCTTAGCACCCTTTTCATTTTTCACAGCTCCCCACATTGACTCCTACCAGTAGAGAAGGCCAGAAATAACCTACCTAAATTCTAGGTTGAGGAAGAGGGAAAGAGAGCAGTATGGACCAAGCAAAGTCTTCAGAATGATCAGGAGCTCTAGGTGTAGTGTAGGGGCCAGCAAACAAGATTGGAATACAGAAGGCTGCCTGACTTAGCAAGCTGACTGAAGGCAACAGGTTGGAAATGCAGTCTAAGCAGTTAACAGAAGGCTTTTTCTCATGGCTAGAAACATACTTGTGGCTTGGGAGCACAAGATGGAAGAACAATGGGTTTTTGCAAGTTATACACAAATATAAAGAGTGTGTATACATGTATACACAATACATCATCTGGTCATGCAGTTTGTTCTTTTTGAATATTGGCACAGTGAAATACAGCAGGGCTGCCTATGACCTCCTATGATGCAAGGACAAAAATGATGCTTAGTCAACAGGAAACTTTAGTATTGTGTTCACAGAGTCATACTTCAGGGAGTGAAGACCATGTGGATGCCTCCCTTTATATTTCAGACCACAACATTACACTTTGAGCCCAATGATAATGAGTTTAAATGACTCTTTCATTAAGGCACTTGAGAGATGCTGAGGATATGCAAAACAAAAAATGTCCTTTCAAGTCTTTCCAATATTTGTTCATTCTTCTATTGAAAGAAACATACCTTTTTTTTAATATAAACTTCTCTAGCAGTTTTAATAGAAACTACTCTAGGTTCCAGATGTTGGCTCCTGTTGTCCTGAAAGGGTCCTCTGATCATGGGGGGGAAAAAGTGCACCTGACATTTTTTTCTCTATTAAGGTATTTCTGCACTACCATTCTCAGTGTTTGTGAAACTAAACAAATTGAGCTCTATTTTCTCATTCCAAGTTATCTTGGTTCCTCTGCTTTGCTCTCTTCAATTTTTCTACCTTCCTTTAAAAACTGTATACTAGAGCTATATGGGACATTCTGCTAGCAGTCTGTCAATGCCATATATGTAGGTTACAGATCACTCCCACTTCCCACTCCTGTGGTCAACTCGAAGGAATGAAACAGGTTTTTTCAAATATAAAGCTACAGAATGGAGGGCTGAAATATACAGTACTTGCTCCCAAGTGTATTACTTTGAACGTGACTGCTAATATATATTTTGTTAGAATTAACTTTCCTTGTGATTCTAATCACTTTAAATTATAGTTTTTCCCATTATTTATTACCCTATCTTGTGACATTGCAAAACTTAACACTTAGCTATGGTTTACAGTTATTTCGAAATCATGGACAAACGGAACTTGATATCAGTTCTTGCCAAATCCCCTGGACACTCTCTCATTCAGTGATACTTCCCACAAATGATGCCTTTGAGTTCTCTTCACTAACCAGCTCCTAATCCATTTAACAGGCACTTTACTGATATGGTGTAATACTAAAATTTTAGCCAGACTATCATGCAGTACTAAGTCAAATGCTTTATGAAAGTATAAGTACCTCACATCCATACAATTGCCTTTAACAATCCATTCTTTGAGATTCCATTATTGATATCCAGTTTGTTTGACAAGACCTAGTTTCCATAAAACTATGTCGACTGGCATTAATTATATCCCTTTTCTTTAGCAACTGATTTCCATATCAGATTTTCCATTACTCTCTTGTTCTTTTTTGACTTTTGGCATACAAAGGCAGGGCAGGATGCAGTCATAGCATGGTTGGGAAGGGGAGAAGTGCAGGAGAAGAGATATGTGGTGATATTGTCATTCCCAAAGGCACCACCAAACAGCACTAATAGGAAATTGCAGCCCTTCTAGTGGTCTTCCATTCCATACCCAGGGTGAACCTTCTCCAGATGATCTCACAGTCCTTGAAATTGCAAAGAAATGCCCACATGGAACAAAAGCTAATATCATTAATTCAGAGATTTCCTAAGACCCATGACTTGCTTATTTAAAAGAATTTTCTCATTTTGAAAGTTGTTTAACACTGGTAACTAATAGACCAGAAGGGCTTATGGATCCTCATGCACTTCACAAGCACGCTGTTCTTTTCAGACAAAGGACAAAAATATTTTTTGCATGTGTCAGGTTCTGTAGAGGTTAAATAAATACATAAAACTCAGCAGGATTTTTGTCTAGCATGTACAGTTTTGGAATTCTCCTCCCACCATGAGTTAGATTACGTGATCTTCTACAAACAGAAAAGGCTGCCCATAGGAGATTTAACAGGTTTACATTTAAAAAAAATAAAGGCAAAAATCACAGAGCCAGAGAACTGAAGAGGGATTTAAGCTCTGAAGCTTTGTAAAACCTTTAAAGTTTTAAGTCAGCAAATGGGAGCTGATAAACTAGTATGACCTTGCAACAATCACGTAACCTAGTTCTATGCCTTGGAGCCCCCATCAGTCAGTCAAGACTTTAAACTCTGAACCAACTTGTAGGAGAGTGGGACATTTGAAAACATAGCTAAGTACTTTGGGGTGCTCTGAGAAAGATACTGCAGGATTGCAGAAAATCAGAGTTCAGCAAAAGCATTTCCTGTGAGATTTATCCCCTTGAAAAGAAACCTACACTCTGGACATCAGTCTCTCAGCATGTTTTTCAGTTTCCTGGGGGTCCTCAAAACTATATGGATTGGTATCATCAGGTAGCTCCTATAGGAAGCTTGAAGCCACAAACTGCTCTTCCCACTCCTCACTGTTGTAGTCTCTGCAGCTTTTGGCATTTCCATCAAGAGATGAAGGAATTCTACTATTCTGCTGCAACTGAATACTCAGCATTTCCATGACCATCTGTTACTAAATGGCTATACAGCAAGGGCTTGGGAACAAAACCTTCCATTGACGCAGAAAGCAAGACAGATAAAGGGCAGTGCTGCTTGGAAAAGTTACAGGAAGCCACTCACAACCTTGCTTGAGCTATCAACCTCTGCACAAGCAACTACGAGTACGTGCTCCTCAATGCCACAACTGGTAAGCTGCTTTCTCACTAACATGCTATCTATTTTTAACACTCTCCACTAGTGTCCAGGGATGTGTTTGTTCCCAGGTGCCTCCACTCCCAGGTGGATCCCTCATGATACACAGAGCAACTCAGGTCTGAGGAGCCAAAGAGCATGCTGGGCTAAAGCCGGCTCTGAGATCAGCCCTTTCACCAGCACCAGCAGCAACATCAATGCTCTGAGCTGCACCATCTGGGCAATGTCACTGCATACAGACTTGTGACTTGTGGAGCCTGAGCACCAACCTTTTGTCATGCAATATAACGACCTTTTATTAATACATTTTATGTTAGGTTGTCTTCTACTCCACCTCCCTCAGGTGCAAAGGCCTGATCTGTTCCCTGCCTCAGTTACACAAAGGACCAAACTGTAATCAAGGATTCCCCTACCACCTTGCCTAACATGACCATCCACCAGCACCTCCTCCTGCCTCTCCACCAAGCCAGCTGCTGTACACTAAGCTGATAGCAGCAGGCAGACTAGAGCTTCCCTACATTTCTGTTTAGCAAAATGGTGGCCTTTAATGGAGAGAAACTACAAGACAGTGATTTTCAAAGGTGTCCACTGTACCTTTCAGCGTGCACTGCTCCCCAAAAGCAGCCAACATCCATATGCTCTATTACATTCAGACACAGTGCAGAATCAGGCTCTCACAATTGTCTTCCTGTAGAGCTATAAGAGCAACATGGGCCAGACTCGTATCTATGACCAGCACTTGTATTTCTATGTGTTTGTACCATGATCCACATGAAATAATTGCATAGTTGTTTCACTAAGTCTGCCAGTCTCAGACCAAAAGGAAGATTATTTAAAGATGTTACTTTGAAAAGCTCTTCCAGATTTCTGAGTAATTTTTAAATGCGGCACTGAAACATGATGCAGAAGAGATTGGCAGGAGGTGGTTGGTACCCTGAGAGATGGTGGTGGCTGAAGGCAGCGCCCGAGTGATGCGTGGGGCAACATGAGAAGGGAATACACACACCATCCTATTCGCCTCCTCTCCGCCCAGCCGCCGGGTAATAACGCAGCACAAATGCAGGGCTGCAGCCGGAGCCCGCAGCATTCCCTTACCCCGGGCTCGACGGCTGCGACGCCTCAGGGAACAGAGCAGGGCAGCGCCAGCAGCCCCGGAACCGCCGCGCCAGGAAGCGGCAAAGGCCCAGCGGCGAGACCATCAGCTGCTCCCGGTGTCCCCTCCGCCAGCCCTGCCCCCAGGCCTCCTCTCGGCAGGGAGAGCGGGGCTCCAGCCGAGCGAAGAGGGAGGACCCCAGCCCCGCCCGCAGCGCTCCCGGGGGCGCCGCGGCCCCGCCGAGCCAAGCGCGGTGCTCTGGCGCCGCCCCGTGGGCACAGGCTGAAGGGCAGGAGCAGCCCCCGGGAGCACCGCGCGCCTGCGAGGAGAGCCTTGCAGCGAGCCGAGCTCCCTCCCGCTTCTCCTCGGGAGCGCAAACATAGAGCGCTAACTTTGCCTTGTTTCTAAGCGCAGGCAGGAGTGGAAAAGGCAGTAAAGAATTTTTGTTGTTTAGGAGAAAAGGCTTCAACAACTCTTTTATGAAGAATGGTTAAAGTTCTTTCTCTCTTTTAGACCTCTCCGAAGAGCCCTCCCATAGGAAACATCGTAAAAGATGCAGGCTTTTTCCCTGGGAGTAAGGTAAGGACAGAGGGGAGAACACTTTTTTGGTTTTTTGGGGGGGGTTTTGTGTTTGCCTTTTTTTTTTTTTTTTTTTTTTTTTTTTTTTTTTTTTTTGGGGGTTTTTTTTTTTTTCCTTTTTTTTTTTTTTTTTTTTTTTTGTGAATGGGAGGCATTTATTCATCATAAAAAGAGCAAGAGTCACCAGCCTGAGTTCCTTCAAACCACTCTTCAAACACATCTACGGGGAAAACTTAAGGGAAAACAGTTTGTAGTCATAAATTTTACTGACTGAATAGCTGACTTAAAAGAGCTCCAAGCATTGAATGAGGGGTAAAAAAAGAAACCAATATTACATACTCACCGGGGGTACTCAGCCTGGAAGCAGGAAGGCTCCCTGCACAAAAGTGGAACACAGAAGGAAGGAAGTTGGGGTTCACAGTAAGATGCAGGTACCCCATGTACAGAAGTACAGACATTTCAGTGTGAAGCAGAGGGACAGACATCCATGTCCTGGGATTACTCCACACATATTCACAGCTGGGTCCTGCTATCAGCTGTTTGGCAGTAGAGATTTACAAAGAGAGAAAATAAAACTAAATTCAGCTAGTAGTATTATGGCAATGCAAGAGGATGACCTGGCAGGTGACAAAAAGCAAAGAATAATGCAGACTGCATTGTAAGAAAACTTGAACAGGGCCTCTCCCTTGGAATGAATAAGTTTAATCTTTTTGAATAGCTGAAGATGAAGACACATCGGAGGGGTCAGTTTAGGGCTGGTTTTACAAGTCAGGGATTTGCAGGATTTGTACCATTTAGTACCTAAATACCTTCACCCTAATTCTAATCTAAGTTTTGACCAAACCAAGACTTTTAATGTGTAATGGCCTTCCTAAGTCTATTCTCATGCTCTACAATCAAGAGGAAAAAACAAACAAACCTAGAATTAGTTTAGAAGAAAGCACACTCACCTCTAGGCAGAAAGAATATAATGAAATTATGAACGCCCTACCTTCCAGCCGTACTGGGAGGGAGATTACATTTTTACTGTTTTCAGCATAATATGTATACACGTAACCTACTTGATACCTGTTCCTTTCATCAGCCAAGAACGACTGCTGCTGTCACGTGACATGCAGGAAAAGTTACCAATACAGGTAATTTAAACTTATGTTGCACTGTAAACCAGAGCAGCTGAAGTACAGAAGCATGTTCCTTTTCGGGGTTATCTTAAATAACTTATTTAAAAATCAACTTGAAAAGAGCAAGTAGTAGAGGTTCTCAGTCAGCACTTTAAACCAAACCACTAAATCCACATAACCCGCTGTCCAAACTTCTAGATTTGTAGCTTGCTAAAACAGGAACCTTATTTTGACAACAGGAGCCTTTTTTCTTAGTAGAGGGAAATGTTTTGGTTTATTCAACTAGTTCAGTTCAAAGGCTTTTTCACTGAAAGTTGAGAAATCAACTGGGAGCTGAAAAGCCAGGAAAGTTCATTTTTCTTTTACAAAACATTAAGAAAAATAACATGTGAGGGTGTAAATTAATCTAGTTTAAAATACCAAAAGACATGAGCAAACAGAAACAATCTGTTCAATTCCGTAAGTAGAGGTGGATTTTTAATACTCAGTTTTCAGAAAAAATTATTTTCTTAAGCTTTAAGTAAAACTACCACCAACAGTCTGGACAGGTAACCAATAAAAACATTTAAAGCTTGAATGCATATTTGTGCATTGTAATTGAATTCCAATTTCAATCCAATGAGATCTTGACACAAATTAATCTTCTGCTAAAAATGAACCCATGATTTTTTAGTATAATAAAGTGTAAAAATTAGGATCCTAAATGAGTGCACATTAAAATACACCATTGCTTGACTCAAACTGGTATGGGTACAGTATATTGTCTTGGTCAGGAGAACTATCATACCTAGTATATCAGCATGTATGTATGTATTTCCCAAAAAAAAAGAAAAAGAAGGCAATTGTGAACACCAAAATAAAATAAGTATTTCCATAAAAATTTAAAATGTAAAATTGCATTACAAGATTAGAAAATATTTAAGATCATATTTCCTGTTCTTCAGTTTAAGTATTCAGTCTGAATCCACATAACCTTGCAAACTCCCAGGAGTGGAAGAAAAATGGACTAAGAAATTGGGTTTTAGCTAAATAATCCAAAGAATGAGAGAATGAATCTGATGGATTACATTAATCTTCCTGGAATTACACGTTGCTCAACAGTGAGAAAATTCTTGATTTGCAATGGATTTTTAAATTTCTGCTGAGGGAAACAGAAGTTTAGTAAGAAGAACAAATACAGAGGCCATTTCCTTTCTTTACTCCAGACAACTGAGAAATCTTACTAAGTACTAACATTCTTCCTGATCCCTGGCACCCAGGAAAGACAAGGAAAAAGTTTTTGCCTTTTCTCTGTACATGTAAACACATTGGATGTTAAACTTCTGTTATGTGACAGGCTGATCTCCCAGATTGCTATGGCTAAAAAGGATTCCTTAAAATCACTTATATGCACCTTTCAGATAGCTGGCAGTTAAAATAAAATCACATTATTGCTAAACATTAAATACCATCACATAACTCAAAAATACATGACTTTTATTAAACAGAGAAAAACCATGAAGTACTGCATTTTTCAAATCACACTGAAAAATTAGAAATTATACATTTCTAAGACTAAAACAGGCACAGAGAAGAAATTCCTGCTTCCAAAAGTGTCTTAATTCTGTATCCTAAACTGTCAAGCCTTTAATAGTCAAGAGGCTAAATGTTGCTATTTTTGCTCAATTCGTGATTTAGTATTTTAGATCACAAATAACTGCTCTAATGAAAGGTTTGGTACCTCATTTACAAGCAGATGGAAATATTATTTTCAAAAAATGGCTATTTTTTTGTCTTAACTGTTATCTGTTAGAATAAATTATTTTCATTTCTCCATAGACTCCAAGATCAGTGAAAATACTTCCTAGCAAACATCCACCCAAACAATGGCAGGGGACTTTGAGAATCAATTCAAGCTGCCGGTATCTAAACACTGAAAGCTGAGTTTTCTCTGAAGGCATCAGTCTTACTAGTTTATTCGTCTTCTTCCCTAGTGTCTCCCTTGGCCTTATGGTGTCTCCAGAGGAGAGTGGCCCACCCTGAGTTTCATCCCAGCTGAAGCAAGGGGTGTGCATCATCTCAGAAAATCGGACAACTCCTTCAGAGCATAGCAGATTCAGAATCTAACTCCAAAGGTGCACGCTTCATGGAGCATGCTCAGAATGGTTATTGATAGGGATGGCGGATCAAAACAGTTTGAAGATGAGTGCTCTGTAAAAAGAGACACTCAGAATCCCTCTTTGGAGCCATTTACCTTTACTGCAGACCCCAGATTCTTCACCTAGGGAACACTTTGTCCATATTACCTATGTGCAAGCACTAGCTGATGCTTAAATAAAGCCTAAATACATTTGTTTGTATGACTTTGTTAGCAATTACATTGATTGTTGGGAACTCTTCCCTGTCTTTTGTGTACACTGATCTCACATAGTTAGTCTCATATTGCTAGTGGTTAAGAAGTCTTTCACTCTTTGATGCTTTGTCCATGTGACTTGAAAAAGATGTAGTGATATCCTCAGCTAATATCCTTCTAATCTACTGTTCCTTTTTTCCCTTATAACTTTCTTACAGTATAAGTAGGTATATTTTCCTCCCACTCTTTACCCCAATTCTATTTGTTTACAAGCCTCATCTTTTCACTAGGCGTTTCAGGATCTCTTTCTTCATTTTCAGCTTTAAGCCGATGCACCTTTGATGGTGCATTCAGATCGATGCACCGATCTGAAAGGTGTGTGTGAGCAAATTTCTGTTGGATGTTTTATGTTCCTTTGTACTCTCTTCTCTTGGGGGGACTGATCCATCCAGTCTTAATTTGACAAGTCTGTAGAATTCTCTTGACTCATTCACAGACAACTTAGCATTTCTTTCCACTGCATCAGCACCATATTTTTTTCAGTCCACATATTTTTATCTCTGTAAACTTGTTCCAGTGAACTGATGACAGAAACAGGATCTGTCAAGGAAATGAGCCATGGACAATTTAAAAACAGTAGGATTTGTCCTGTTGTACACACTGGAAGAGGTACATCTACTCAAGACAAGTTTGTTGGTTATGATGAGTTGGAAGCTCAAGAATCGATTCTGCATGACATAGTCAAATTTGTTTCAAGGCCAGAAAACTTAATCTATGATCACATCTACTGACATTTTATAGCCTACCTTTTGTGTGTGCTTTTCTGATTGATGTCTATTTGCTGTTTCCCAGAAAGAACAGATACTCTCTTGGGGTAGTGGTCTTGGTTATAATCCATTTTGAACATCTGCCAGCCGCTGTATTGGAGGAATTTTCTTTCTGAGGGTTCAAGCAAGTGACCAGAACATGTATGAGAACAAGAAATCTTTTTTTGTTCCTTATTACAATGCAGGAATCATTGAAGATAGAACAGTTATTGCAAAAAGCATTCTTGGGACAGATTCTGGCAGTGATCTTGGCTATCATGTTCTTTCCTTAGGTTCTGGGAAGACAATAGAAAGTATAGCCAGCCTGTCATTTCACTGACCACGCTTCCCTCTGAAACCAAATCAATAATTACAGATTGATTAAATGCACTGGCAAACTCCTTATTTCAGAATTCAACTTGGGACATGACAGTATTCTCAGATGGCAACCTCCCATAGAGAAAAATAAAATCAATGGTTATGACCTTTCTGGCATCAATGGATATGACCCTTCTGGCCCCTTTTAAGGATACTGCCTCATTGCATTCTGCATTTTAAATTTCATTCTGCGACAAAGTTAATTTTTTAATGGCATTCCTTCTGAAACTATGGGGAATTATGGAACTGCTTTGCTTATGCTGCCTTAGGAATTTCAGACTGAGCTACCATGGTCTAAATAATTTCTCACAGTCAGACCCTAGTCATCACCGAGGGTTTGCATAACTGGGCATTATATTCTCCATTGACAATTCCATATATTTTTACAGAGCTGGAAGAATCTTCAAGTGTTTCAAACTCTATGTGACAAATCATCCTATTCTAATAAAAATCAATTCAGTTACATATAAACTGTAAAAGCTTTAGGGTAAGGGTGAATCTGTTTTGTGGTTCTGTAGTGACCGGACCCATGTGATCATGGCTCATCCCTGTGGTTTCACCTCCTCTGCATGAGAAAGTAAATCAAAAGAATAACTAACATACACATTTCCACCGTACTGGATGTATACAACCCAACTAGCTTCCTCTTCTAAAAACAAGCAGGAAGCACAGCTTTAAAAATTGTTTAATATACAGGCTGATAAGAATTGCAGCAAAACAAAAGCTCCACAGATCCATTTTAAAAGTCCAAGATAACCTGGTATCCTCCACATCCTGCCATGAAAGGCTCAACACTGAGCTCCCTGTCTGCCTTCTGCCTGCTCGACACCAACTCTCCTTGGAAGGCAAAGTACTATAACATACAGGAGCTTTCCATATATCCTGCACCTCTGGCCTTATAAGGCACAGATACTACTGAGCCTTAGGAATGGGCTCACCCCATGGCAGCAGCTGCTGAGATGTGATACAAACAGTTGTACAACAGCCATATATAGCCATGTTAAGCAAAGCCATAGCTGTAGCAGCACTACTAGAAAAGTAAAATGACTTCACATGACCCCATATCTGCCCTTAGATCTCTCCTCAGTGAGGAGAAAATTGCTTGAAACACCCATCGCATACTTTAGAGGTAGAAACATACCATGATGATAATTTCTACATTTCCTTTCCCAGATTTTTCTTTTTTTCTCAATGAGAAGAAAGTATGAATAATACATCCCTTTCCATTATGTTCTCTTATGTATCAATAGGTACATAACAGCATATTCCCCACTGGTTAGAAAGCAATAGGCTACCTTCCTTACTGAGGGAGTATTAGCTGTTTCCTGCTTTACAAGGTTGACAGTTTACAAGGATCCACAAGAATGTGACCTGCACATCAGAGAGCAGGTACCAATTTCTTTGGCTTCTTTGACTTAGGAAGGAGGATGTCCAGCAACTCACATCCTGGCAGGAATCTGGCTTGGAAGACGAAACAGTGCAGAGCACTATGGGTGAGAGAGATTATTTTTTTAGGTAATCAGCAACAGCTTCATCAAAAGCATATGCTTAAATGCCAATGACTTCTCAATGACTACTGGGACTCATCTCTACATTAAGTGAATAGGCAAATTTTAGCACAGAAGCAGGAAGGAAGGAAGGCAGAGGAAGTCCAAACATCCAATGCAGTTAGAAGACTTTGTCAAAAACCTGATGGATCACGCCAACTCCATCCCCCCATTGCTACAGATGGTATTTCTCCTTCTCAGGGCACAAATAAAATGGCTGTGTAGTGTGGGTATGCATGGGGTTATCATTCTCTGTTCCTCTAGCAAGTACAGTAGTAATACATTAGGTGTCTTTCAAAGCAGCATGCTTGTGTCCTCCACCTGTGTTTAACTTAAGAGGGGAAATACCACATTCTGAACAATGAAAAATGCCTTAAATCGTAATAGTTTTCAACACTAAAATAGTGTAAGTCTCCCCTCTGTTTGGAATTCAATATAATTTCCATTGCCCTGTCTATGGAGGTCACCTCCTTGTTATCAGTTCCTGCTAATTAAAAGATTAGGAGATCAGGAAAGTCACCCTGAAGAATCAGTTATTACTAGAACTAACAACAGCTGGCAAAGTACTAGAGGCATGTGACTAAATGTCCTAACCCCCTTCCCTTTACACAGCTTTCAAGTTTATCAGAAACTGCAAGGGACTGGGACCGGTATTTAGCATGGTTGTTTTTAGTTCTATGGCCTATGGAGCTCATTCCACTCTCCCAGTGAATTTGTTGCTAATGATGTTTCATCAAGAACTACTTTCCAGATGACTGATGTATGCAAGACCATGTTCCCAGTAGCAACCTATGTTGCAAGCCCATGTTTCCAGTAGCCCACTAAAAAATTTATTACCTTAGTTCAGTCTTCAGATGCACACAACAAAGGCCACTTCTTATCCAAGTGCTAGGTCACTGTACCGCTTTTTTTTCTTTGCTACTTCAAGGCAGCACTAGCTACTCTACCTTTTGGCTTCATGACTTTACTGTCATGATAGCAATGCTGTCTGCTGTTCCTAGTGCCATAAGAGTCTTCACAGGCCTCTGACTGTTTCACCCCTTAGGCTGAAGATGTGCTGGTGTACTGATGCTATTGCTCCCTCCTGTTGAACTGTCCCTCCCCTATCTAGCCTTGCAATTGTTTCATTGATGGGTCACAGTAGGGAGCAATAGCCAGAGTTTAGACATAAACTAAGAACTAGGACTCCTGGGGAAAGTTCACTTTATTTGGAGCAATGAGTACCATATACATTGCAGCTTGTTTAATCATCTGAGAGACTGAGCCTCATCTTTTTCCTAACCAACTTTCCTCCCTGGATTTCTCAGTCACCTTGCCCTATTCAACATCCTATTCTATGATTTTGTGAGTTTATTCCATGCAAAATAATAGCCCCTGTGTTAAAGACTTCTCACAGCATTAACCTTTCTTGAAAGTGCTTTGAGAGCCATGGATAATTAGTACTATGAATTGCAAAATACATTAAGTGTCTTGGAATCATTTCCACATGACTTAGTTCATAGTGGGCCTTCTCTCAGACACCTACTGTAAAACATTCTTAGTCACAGTCTATCTCAAACCTATTTCTAGTAAGAAACATCCTGTAATGTTTCATGTTTCCACTACTCTCACTCACAATTACAGAACCATTCTAGCAGTGATATATATGGCAAAATAAAGAATTTTTCCCAGCTAGATCATGAGCGGTAAATTCTAAAGCTCTCAGTAGCTATGAAGAGATTCCTGAAAACCACTTTTCACATTCCAGAAGATGACTACCGTATACCAAGAAATCTGCTTGAGGCTGAAGTCCATCAACCTCACACGGCAGAAGTTCCAAGTGCTCCAAATGGAACCATTTATTACAGAGCAGACCTCGGCCTGCCCAGCCATCTTCTGAGGGACCTGAAACAGGGCAGCATCTTAAAACCTCCTGGCAACCCCTTGAAATCAGCATCCTCCTGGAAGACATAAAATACTGTTTGAAGACCCACACAAAGCAATTTTAACAGTTTGCATTCAGGATGCACTCTGAACATAAAATTATGTTTTTCTTAAAGATCAAGGAAATGCCTGAAGAGTACTAGTTTGTAATCCAGCCACATCCAAGATCAGATATGACATTGCATGGTTATTTGAAGTATGGATATTATAGGAGGTGAAATTTTACTGCTCAGCCAAGAAGATCCCCTGTAGGCTAAGCCCACAGCAATAGGGAGAAAATTTAAAAGTATGCAAAAAGTAAATGCAGGCACAACAGAAATTGTTGGTGACATGGTGCAGGGAGCCTACCTTGAAACAACAGCAATAACAATGGAGCAACAAAATTGTGAGAAGACCCTAAATGTTTCCTTCCGAGGAGTTTATAAAAAAGAGGATGTTTTCACAACAATAGAAAAATAATGAACAGTCTAGAGCAGGTAAGTGTGCTCTATACTGTCACAAAGTGAAGACAGATAGGCTTCCACAGGAATTTTAAAAATAATAATTAGAGTTCATAAATCCAAAGATAACTAAATCCTCTCCCTGCATTTTGCTACAAACAATCAGAAACATAAACAGTTTAGCACAATTATTTCTGTCACTATCCATGGCTGATTTTATTGTGCTCAATTTATAGGGCTTTGAAACATCCAGGTCTAAAGATGCCCAGATTGTTCATCCTCCCCAAATTAAGGGGACTGGCTGACAGGTTTCTTGGTAAAAAGACTGGCAGTCTTCTATAATAAAGACTTTATGTCTGGATCCCTAAATTAATAGCTGCAGCCACTGGATCAAAAGAATTTTGTTCCACTAAAAACTGTCAAGCTGATAACTCTGGAGACTGAGGTGTCTCATTTATTCACAGAGCAATTAAATTAGAGAAGGCACTGGGCAGATTCCTCACAACTATGTCTTTCAGATGTTACTCCAATGAAATCTCTGTTCTGAGGCATCTCTGCTGTGGTGGGGGTGGCATTTAGCACAAATCCTGGACTGCAGATGTGCAGTGGGAAACATTTGTCTCAGCAGGAAAGAGTGACATCCAGGCACTTTGCAAGGCTGAAAAACAGGCAACAGATGGCAGCAATTTTCATTCACCAGTGACTGGCTTGGACTCCTTTCTGGCTAACAAGTGTGAATGGCTTAATTATCTGTCCCGTTCTCTCAGACTTCTGCATCTATCTAAAGCTGAGAAAACTGCACACTTGGTGACAGTTGTTCTTTAAATTACCTAATAAAAACAAAGCTAGTAACAACACTCAATTCCTGGATGCTTAGCTGCTCACAGGCTCTGACTCTGCATCTTGTCCAGGGGCCAAATGGTGACATACGTGCTCAATTAAAAAGCCCAGGTTTTTCAGTGGGGTTCTGACTTTCTGCCATGAGTCTGACAGGGGTACAAAGAGACCAACAACCAGATGATTCAGCCCCTACCAAAAATACATAAAATTATTTATTCCCCATTTTGTGTACCTATTATTAGCACATCCTATGACTGGAAACATAGAAAAAAGCACATAAGCATATGAGCACTCTGTCTATGAACTGCTAAAACCATCCTACTGCTTGAAGACCTCCCAGCTCTCAAATACACAGAGTAAGACAAAGAAACATTTAGGATTCCTGGCAACTACTCCTCTCCCAGCACATGCTAAACAAAACCCTGCTATCTAACAGAGGGAGAGGATGAATTAACATAACCGCCTCTCCATACAGCAATTAGCAAATGAAATCAAAACAAAGGAAATGTCCTCCATTAATCTTTCCCTGCCAAAGAGCAACTGACTGCCATATAATCCACAGCAATTAGCCCAATAATGGGAGCGCAAGAGATTTATCTTGAAGCAGGAATTAGGGAGGGCACGATTAATGTACTGTACATCAAATGTGCAGGCAAAAGCTGGTAATCCCTCAGTGCAGGGTTGTTTGAGGAAACTGCAAAGCTTCGTAGCCTGGAACCAGGTTGCCACATATATGCCCCAATATTCCCCTCTAACATATCCTGAAAAAGTCTGGTTGGCAGTCACTGCATATGGGAGGAGGAGAGTTCATATCCAAACGTACATAAACAAACTTAAATTCTGCCACTTTCAAGCCAGAGAATACTGAAACTTATATATGGCTGTTTCTCAATAGCAGGGGATTTTGTAAATTCGTTGCATGAGAAGATTCCGGGGTGTGAAGTAGTTTGGGTGATACAGCCCATGTGGATGCAAAGATCCAAAGGAGTATTGAGACAACTGCCACTGTTAATCACTATGTCCCCTCAGCTCTACACACTGAGGGAGATGAAGCCAAAAAAGCTCCAGAACAGACACTGTTTGTAGGAACAAAACTTGATAACAAAATGAGATCTCTCACATGCTATTTTCTTTCCTGCTATTTAGACTTTTTGAAATCACAATGCTCTGCTACTTTTCACTTTTAGTTCTCACCTGTTGTTTTTTTCTGCCCACTTAGCTTGTTAATTTAGTGGGGATCTAGAAGCAAACCTGCAAAGCAATGGGTAATTGAAGAAGATTGAGTTAAAAGCTATAGCTAGAAAAAAAATGCAACAGGTAGGTGGATCCTCTGCTACAGGGCAGGTAGGAGATCAGGCAAGAGAAGTCTTAACACACAAAATACATTTCTTGCCATTAGCTGAATATTCCTTAAATTAGAAGATGCATTTTCTGACTTCATTTTCCCTTATTCAAAATCACATGAAAACTGAATACCAAACATAGAACAGGTTACAGGGACACTACAAAGCTCATGCTTACATAGGTATCAGAAAGAGAGGGAAGAAAACGAAGAGGAAAAATTAATTATCTGAAGATAATCTTTGTTCTAAGCACCATTATTAGGCATCACAAGCTTAAAGGACTGTGTTTATTTTAACATAGCACAGGAAAAGACATTTAAGGAGATTTACAAAGATTAAGACCTCTGCCATAAATCTGTGCCAAAATTTTGCTGTGAGACAGTAAACAATTTTTAGTTCTGTGACATTAAGTGTAATAGGACACAAAGTAGTAACTGGAATCAACCAAATGCTTCTTTCAAGGATATTTTCAATGCTACAGGAAAGGAGATTTTAAACAAGTGGAATAGGAACAGTACAGACTGTATACTACTAAAATCAATGCTGAAGTGGTGTGCAAATACCTTCTTGTCCATCAATATGGACTCACTAGACAAGCCAACAGAGAATTCAAACTGGGCAACTGGTCCCATAGATGTTGCTGCTACTGGGGGTTTAGGTATTCAGTCAACTCAAGAGGAATTCTGAGAGCTCTGGAATAAGACGTATTTTGAAATCATCCAATTTAGGCATAGATGACAGCTTCACTCTACGGGAAGCCTGGTAACACATTTAGCCCTTCTCCACTCAGAATAAATGGCTTTAGAGTTTCCATCAACTGATGTACTGCTGTACGTTGTCTGCAGTCAAGAACTATGTCTGATGTCTTTTCACACAGCATATATAAAAGAAATAAATACAGAAGTTGAGACAGGTTGAACCCACAAGTCATTCCTGAAAAACACTGGATGGATTCACATTTCTAACCCTATAATTTTGCAGCTGATTTGTTTCAATAGAATAGAGAATTTTCTTCCAAAATTCAAAGTTTGACCCCTGGTCCCCATGTGTCATACTCCTAATTGGAAAAAATCATGTACCTTTCTGCCAAAGAATACTGCTTGTAAGAGAGAAGAGGATTTATCAGTGTTCGTCTAGAGGAGCTACTAAAATATCAGACAAGGGTTAAGAGCAATTTGAAAGACTACTCAGCAACAATAATTCAGTTAATTTTCTCTCCAATTCCTCTTCAGATTTTATTTCTTCTCTTTCTCCTTCCTTTCCTTCCTACCCCCTCCCTCTCTTCCTACTCAGAAAATCTGAAAATCTTTTCTCTGTTATCATGTCCTTTAAGCTTCACAAGGAGGACATGTTCACTCCTGAAATATAATATATAGATTTCCTGTATGTGCTTAGTATACTCAAAATGGGGGAATGAGGTGGCAAAAGTAAAGAAAGTAAGATACCAGCTCCTATGATATAGTTACAGTTATACACCTACGTGAAGCTTCAGCGCTCTCTTGAAGTTGTCAGTGATTTAATTCTCATTTCCCTGAACCTTGATCAATTCACACAGTAGGGTCACTTTGCCCTGATTGTGGAAATCTGAGGTCTGAGGTGGTCTCCCATAAAATTAATTGAGCTGTTTCTCTAGCCTATATAACACTACATTTACCATTGCACCCATGGGTCTCTTTCTTTTTTTCTTTTTTTTTTCTTTCTTTTTTTTTTTTTTTAAACTGTTAATTTCCTGCGCTTCATCAGTGTTTTGACAAAGAACAAAACAGAGGATACCATTTCTGGTCTCCTCTTTCCAGCATACAGCAGTCACTTACCAGGCACTGAAGAGTAATGAATCTGGAACTGTGTGTTACTCTCCAAAAGCATTAGTGTGTCTTGTCATTTCACGCTAACAATCTAGTTCTAAATATGCATGAGAAGACAATAGCAGCTGCCCCTTAGTGCTGCTTTCTGGGGAATCCTTAATAGCAGCAATGCAAAAAGATTGTGCCACATCATTCAGTTCTTAAGCAGGCAATTCCACCTTCTCCCACAGTCTGTCTCCTGCACATTACAGCCAACACATTCCCATGACACAGAGATCAGCACAGACCTGACAATACAGCCCAGCACAAAGTACAGCTGCCTCTTCACCTATCCACTCACAGCTGTCTTTCTGACAGCACTTCTATCAAGGAAAGTATGGGTAAAAAAAGAATGGCATTCAGCCAGTTTGCCTGCCCCACTGCCTTTCGAAATGGAAATGGAGGGCAGAACCTCAGAGATGAGCTCATGACTGCAAGGCTAGTCTCCTAGCTGTTTTCCTCTTGGTGGACAGATCGCAAAGCAATTATTATTTGTCACCAATTTTAGTCACTGGGGTCTTCTCCCTTGATGCATTCATATTTTTAATATCTAATCACTTACACACTTACACAGACTGAACAAAGCTATAGCCACGCAGGGCATCCATACTCTGCCCCTAAGCAGGGACACTGTTGTACCTTAATTTGACAGCAGGAAAATAAAGAGTGATTTAAAATGAAAGCTGTTACTCAAGGATTTCTTCATAACAGACAGATTTGGAAAGAACAAAGTTCTTATTATACTGACTGTTGAGATTCTCCTTTGTGAAACTGTGACAAACCTAATAGTGCATGGGGGGATATTTTTTAATAGAGTCAACAGGCAGATGGATTAAATTTTACAGAGACAGAGACAGAAGTGTATAAACTTGAGCCAAACACAAAGAAAGAGAAACTGCCTGGGAAAATGTAGCTGAGAGTAACTCAACATGACTTGGTACTGGGAGCTGAACTTGCAGCTTTGACAAGGCTGACTTTAAGGCGACCTTCAGTGAAGCTCTTTAACAGTGTATGCTGGGCAATCGCTGGTAAATCTTTATTAATTTTAATTGGCGGCACCCATTTATAAGAACCATTAAAAAGGATAAATTGAGCCCATCCGGCGTAATGTCTTTTGTTAATTAGTTTGTCAGCACTGTTTTAATATCCCCTAATGACTTCATATTTCAGGCCTGACATTAAAGGAGACGCTGTGAGAAAGGAAATGGTCTTATCACCGTGTACATTTTTTTCTTTTTTTGAACAAAAAGTGTCCTTCCAGGCCTGACCAAGGTTAGGTGTCATTTAACTCAGATAGACAGGTACCACAAGACTTGGAAAGGTCCTATCACCCTCTCCAAACCTCACCTTGCTACTGACCAACAAGCTCCACTAAGATTTTCTCTTTTTACAGACCCAGACAACAGCAGAAGAAATTAAAAGTCATTAGTCACCAAATTCCCATCCTCCATAGCTCATAATGGATTTCTCTTCAATCTCAAAACACAATAATGTGGGAAAAATATAGGAGAAACCTGGTACACAATTGCAGCAATGCCCCCCCTTAAGCAAAAGAAGTTTTTTTACCCACAGAGCTGAAGGTCTTTTGATTCACAAGGAAATGCACAACACTGATATCCTGACATGTCTTGGGGACCACAAACTTACAAATGAAAAGCTGATAGAGTAAGAGCATCAGCAAAGAATGCTTTGTATATAGATTTCATTTGTAAAAGAAGACAAAGGAGAAGTTATTTCTCTGGGGATGATGCTTGGTCTGGAACAAAGCTGAGTGAGCAAATCTGTGATTTTGGTGTCAACAGCTTTTTTCTTGTGCTCATCCTGTATTTCTTGTAATAGCGTACTCAAACTTTTATCCTGGAGAATGAAGAACTTGAATTCAGTTACAAAAGTTGGAAAAGCACTTCTAATGAGTACAATATTTTAGACCTTTACATCTCAAATAGGTTATGAAGATTTTAAATTGGGCAATAAAGGCAACTTAGTGCTTTTTACCCTTTTTCTTTAATATGTGTGCACTTGATAATTTTTATCCAATGAGGAAGTGTATACAGTAAGGGTGAGGAGAAGAGTCAGCTATAGCCATCACAGAAAACAACACAACCCATCGTTGTCTGAGAACTCCCTTTATGGGGTGAACCTTGTATACTTAGACACTTTGTTCCTCTTCTCACAGATCTGCCACACACATCTTTGAGCTGATGAACAGTGGAATTATTCCTCTAGGGAAGCATTTCCTCACTATGAGGTCTGCAGCACATTTTGTCCCTGCTCAGTTTCCTACTGTGACTTGTTCAATCAAGGGGAAGATCCTGAATTAATGTTGACTTTTTGTCAGTGAAGGGTTGTCTCATGAGCTGGATTCTATTAGGTTTTTTCATTTAAGATTACAATAGGTGAGCAATATAAAGAAAATAACATCCCCCACTAGTTAATATTACATTTGATGCTTTGGTGCCTAGTGTTGGATTCATTCACATGAGGGTGAAGTGAATAAGTGAGAAACGGCTAATAGAAAAATTAGCTTTTCCTCTGTCTTACACAGTTTTGCAAATCATGAAAAATTTCATTAATTGCAAGGTGTTTGTCTTTATGCTGGTAATAGTAAAAAGAAAACTAAATCTTTAGCTAATAAAAAAGCATATTTTTTTTCCCTGAAATTTTAGGGTTACCCACAGATGGGTCTTTATAAGCATCATACCGAGAATTGTAGAGAGACAATGTTCCGCTTTGCTAGATTGCCTTTCAGCAAAACACAAACAAGTAATTACTGTAGCAACTGAATCAGTTACTAGTTTTATTACTGAGTAAAATCCTTGCCTCAAAGTCAATTAAAATCTCCCTGTAAGGATCTGGAGAACCAACAGGTTTTGCTTTTTCCATTAAAATTTAGGGTTAATGATTTTACCAGATTTTTTTTTTATGGATACACATTCACAGCACTTGAATATTAAAAGCTGCTCTTTGATCTCCTGAAAGCCATCCTACCGTCATTGCAAGCTTGTGCCATGTTTCATGCAGATTTAAAATTTTCAGGGGACTGCTAAAACTATGCCCTGTGTGAAGTAAAAGCTTGCCTAGGGTGAAATAGATATTCCCAGCAGTCTGAACACCTCTTTGAATGAACTGCCTTTGCAGGGAATAAAAGTCTCGAGTTTTTTTCTCCAACCAGCCTGTCTCTTGTGCACTGGTGTGCTCTACAGAACTCAGCCTTTTGTAATCAAAGGTCTGCATAACACTGGCAGCATAGCTGTTATTTAGTCTCCATTTTGCAGCTCTGACAAATACAAATTTACATAATAGTCTTTCATTTCTATAAAACATCATTATTCATGACAAGCATATTTCCAGTGTTCACCACAGAACAAAACCTTGTATTTTCATTGTTCCCGTACTTCCAGCTCTTGTTGTACAAAAAATTATGCCCTAATTAGTTTTGTTATTGCTAGCTAGAAAGTGAAAAGAGACTATTTTCTTCAGAGGCATTAACTCAAAGACAGTTGAAATTCACCTGGGAACTGAGAAAGAAGGAAACTAACATTCCTCTTTCCTGTCACACCTAAGAGCCAGAAGGAAGAGTGTGGCATCTATGACTTCCAAAATATGGCAAAGTAAGGCCTAGCCCTTCCAGTCTATTCCCCTATATATTCCAACACTCTTTTCATCTGTTGATGTCCTTCCTTCTCTCATATAAAACTTTCTGTCCTCCAGCATGTCACTCTTGCTTCTGGTTTTCAGGATTTAGATATCTAATAATGAAATGTCTAAATACTAATAAAATGCCTATATTTTAATAATTTTTTAAAGTTAATTAATGTGCCTGCCTAACATATTTCAGATACTTTAGTAAAATTTTAATGCTTTATTGCAAACTTTTAATAAATTATAATTTTTATGTAAAACCCAGCTTGCCAAGTAAAATTTTAAAAAAACAAACCAAACCAAAAAAAAAGGAAAAAAACCCATGAAATGAAAACAAACAAACAAACAAAAAACAGACAAATAAACACACCAAAAAACCACCACATCTTAGTATCTAACAAATGTGGCACCCAGAAAAATAACCTGACCAGTCTAGATAAGCCTGTATAATTAATTTTATGAATGTATATGGACAGAATTAGAGGAAGGCCCCATCCATGACATACAGACCCCGTCTGTGTCAGCTGAAGTATCCTGACTGGTCCTCTAGGCTTGTTCTGGTCCCAGTACCTGCCAGGAATCATTGAGGAACTTACACAGATTTACCTGTGTGCCCAGATTACTCAGTGCATGTGTTGAAAATATCAAGTTGGAGCAAGACAGAGATCACAACCCATATTTACAAGAACACATTTTTTTTAATAAAGCTGTTGTTAATAATAAAACCAAGCTGTTAATTTCAATAGCAGATAACTACATGCAATACATCCCCTCCACAAAGCTCAAAACAACACTAACTTGTAGTTCCAAGATTGGAGCAACAGCTGGGAGGCCAACCCCAGCCATATCATCAGAAGCAGAAAATCATACTGATACAACAAGGGCTTCCAGCAGGGGTTCAGAAAGTATTTCAAGTGTCCCTTGTCTCAGCTGGTATTGAGCCTGTAGTTGCTTTCTGCAGGGAGCAGCAACCACTGCCTCGGGTGCCATGTGAGTTTGGCATCCCACTGTTGATCCTGATGTTTGCTGGTGACCTTCAACAGATTTGGCTGCCTCACATGCTAATACATCCATGCTGTGGATTCAGCAGCATTACTGACTCTGGAGCTAATCAGGTTTTGAGAGACTTTCAGACATGACCTCTTAGCACACTCTTTTGCCCTTTTTGACTCTCTCTCTTCTGGTGTCCATTTCTACCCCCCATCCAATAAATACCTATGGAATCCATTCACACCCACACAGAAGAGGCTTTTACAATATATATACAGGAGATCTAACACTTCTGGGAAAAAGCAGAGCTGTTAGGTGGTACCATGTGAACCGCACTGCTATATGCAGTGGCTCAAGAAGAGAAGTGGTGTCAACAGTCCTGTGAAAATCAGAGTAAAAGCTACAAATTTGCTTGTTTACAGTGAATATTAATCTTTTTTTAGAAAAACCAGTAAGAACTATAAAGGTAAAACAAATGTGAAGTTATTCAAACACTTTTTTATTTAGCATATTGTTTAAATAATAAATTAAAGCCAAGTTCAAAATCACCTTCTTTGATCAATCATCAAGAGATCATAGGCTATTTTTTCATCAGAATCAGCTTTGTAGCTTATACCTCAGCACTGGAAGAAGCAATTGCCTGATTTTGTCCCATGGGAAAAAAATACAAAAGGAAACAGAATAAATCACATGAATTTATGCAAAATCAGAAAAGTCACTGTTTGTGTCATATTCTCCTATGTCCTATGATCATTTAGCCAGCAACTTGTTAGTTCGGCATCATGGTGAGCATCCAGCATCAAAGGAGAGTAGTGCTGTGTTAGCCTGCACTTACTGTTACAGATCTCAAGCCACCTTACAAAAACTGCCCGATACCCTTATCCTCATTTTGCAAAGAAGAAACTGATACACAAAGAAAAGTTATTTGATCTTGATGGCAGAATCAGGATACATCTGCTAATGTTTTGTTCTGGAAAAATACTATTTTTTTTTCTTTTTTCTTTAGTATGGAGGACTAGAAAGTTGAAGCTGCATATTTCTCAGTTCTTCTTTGACAAGAAAACTGTCAATTGTCCCAAATTCCCTTATTTTCTTCACCATCCCCCTCTCTGTAAGTTTTTACAAAGCAATTCCTGGTTACAAGAGGTCAGAAGTTATTCAGTATTAATCTTTTCAGAGAACAATTCCCTCTTTGGTTTAGAGACCTGTCACTTATAGTCTCACAATTTTCTCTTAGCCCACTGCTTTCCATAACAGAAACAGTCACAACTGTAATGAAAATAGTTTTTAAAATAAAGTGGGTTTATAATGTAGTTCATAAAGGAATAAAAACCTGCAGAAGTCAATTAATAGGAGTCCCATGGCCCCTATTTGCAGGACTACACTAAAATATTCTCATAGAACAGAAACTAAGCAAAGTCAAGAAGCATTAAGATAAATTCCTCTTTAGTGAACTGTCTCCAAACATTTGATAGCTCACCTCTGTCCCTTGTTACCCACTTTTATTCAAGTAAAATAATCCACTGAATAATTCATGTGAATAGTCCTGATCTGGAGCCTGTGTACAATGACTTCCTTACATGTGTTTTGTAACACATACAATCTTCCTTCCATTCTCCAGCCAAAAATAAGGCAGTTTTGGAATAAATTTCTTGCCAAGAAGCTCCATTTTTGCTTTGTGGGACCATTACACATTAAACTCCCTATTTGCAATGAGATCTTTCAATCAACCTATTCACAACAACATAGTTTCATGGATTCATAGAATGTTTTGGGTTGGATGGGACCTTAAAATCATCTAATCCATTCTGCCTGCCATGGGCAGGGAATCTTCCACCGCCACTGAAACCACTTTGAAAGTGGTTTCAAAGTCAACAAAAGTACACTGAAAAGTCAAGTGTATTTTATATTAATAATCCTGAGCTACTCTCAATATTTGCATGCCTTTCTGGAGGGGTGAGTCTGTCACAAGGGTAGATCAGCATCCATTCAAGAACTTCCAATAACTTTTTCATTGTCTTTTCCATTACTATCAAGCATTGTGTATACAGGCAAACCCTACAGAGACACACAGAGAAGGAAAGCTGGTTAGAGGTGCTTAAACCAGTGGGTACTAAGAGGTGCTCAGGTCAGTGCTTACTGGAGAGTTACCAGGCTATCTGAGCTCTGCTTGGTGGGAAACATGGAATCACCCCTAAGAACAATTGTACTGACTCACAAGACATGTGGAGCCTGGTCTAAGACCAAGCCTAGCCTCAAATACTGCAAGCACTTATCAGTAATTGCTGGCTCCTCTACCCAGCCTGGGTGACAGGAAGAGGAGAGCAAGAAAGCTTACCTGCAGAGCAGCACCAGGTGGCAGCTGGAACGGCAGCCCTGCTTCTGGATTCCTCCTGCTTGAGCACCTCAGCCTGGGTGGCAGAGCTTACGGTACAGCTGCTAACTACAGGCTTTCACAGATCAGGTCCATTATGTTCTCTCACTGTATCTGATGGGGACTAATGCCTGAAATCACATTGGTCTTAAAAACAGACTGTCCAGAGTTGCAATATTCAAGCACAGTCCTTTCCCAAAAGTAGAATATCTTAGCATGAGGCTTGTTTCAGAGCCAGCTGCATTGCATCAGCCCCCTGGAAGAAGTACTTTGAAAGGTTTTTGACCTTTCTTTTCCATCTGGGGACAAAAGTATTTCAATAACATCATCCAACACCTAAACATGAACAGATTCTCAACCCCAAGTTTGAGAACCAGAAGTATTACTTTAAAATAGCAAGCAGCCAACTTTGTGACAGTGGAAAATCCACTAGTAAAGAGTCAAAGTGTGTGGAGACCTCACACAGTTTGGAAGAGCTGGTTTTCTAAGATCTAGCCATGGCTCAGTTAGATGGGTTCTAGAAACAGCTCTTGATTCCCCCCACACAAGAGATTAGGACAACAAGCCAAAACTCTCAGAAAGAGCACTAATTTAGTTTCTGCTGTTTATTTTGCTCAGAAATTTCATGCAAAACTCTCTGCCCTCCAGGTGATACATTAATAGTTCACTCATACGAACTCACTCAGTATCTGACCTGGCAAAAAGGAAAATTAAATTGTTGAAAATGAAACTTTTTCAAAAGTTGGGGAAGACACTGGCACAATTGATTTTACTAATATTGTTTACACAGTTTTCTAGAGATGGCCTAGCTACATGAAATACAAATAGTTAAATAATTTATATAACTGAATTCATGCTTTCACTGAATCATCTATGCAGTGAATAGTGATCAATTCACTCTTTATAACAAAATTAACCTTACACTGTTCTCAGCCATGCCGAAATAACAAAGCAGGAATTGTGAATTTCTGTTAACCGAAAATCAAACAAATTCAGCAGAAACACTTTGTTACTCTCTACCCAATAAAAACGTTTTATATCTTACAAGAACAAGGATTCACTTTCCTATTCATACTTGGCATTTTTTAACTAACTCTGTGAAACTCCTCAGAAGGTGATAAAGCATGGGCTGGATAAATGAATTGTAAGGTGGAGTGAAAACCTGCAGAACCGTCAAAGGGTTCAAAGGGTTGTGATCAATGGCCCAAAGCCCAGCTGGAGGCCTGTCACTAACAGTTGTCACTATCAGGGGTTGATACTGGGGCCAGTAGCATTTTACATCTTCATTAATGATATGGACAATGGGACAGAGTGCACCCTCTGCAATTCTGCAAATGGTACAAAATTGGGAAGAGTGGTTGACTTGCCAGCTGTTTGTGTTCCCATCAGAAGGACCCTGCTTAATAGGTCATGAAAATTAACAGAGTGAAATGCCAAATCCTGCATTGTGGGTGAAATAACCCCACACACCAGTGCAGGCTGGGGCTGACTAGCAGGAAAGCTGCACTGAAGAAAGGGATGTAGGGATACTGATTGAACATGAGCCAGCAACGTGCCCTTGTGGCAAAGAAGGAAAATAGCCTCCAGGACTGGATGAGGGAGAGCATTGCCAGCAGGTTGAGGAAGGTGCTCCATTCTGCTTAGCACTGGCGAGATCCTACACAGAGTGCTGGGCCCAGGACTGAGCTTCCCAGCCCAAGAGATATGGACATAGTGTAGCAAGCCCAGCATGAGGGCCACAAAGATAATTTAGGGTCTGAAGAACCTATCATAAAGGGAGAGGCTGAGAGAGGTAAAATTATTTAACAGATGGAAAGACTACAGCTATGTTAATGGTAATTAAAAAGCCAAAAGTCTGGTGACTACAAAGAAAAGGTTAATTGAGATGGGTCTTGAAACATTTCTCTTCTTTGGCTACACCTTTGGCTAGCCTTTGGCTGACTGACAAGCTATTCTGCAAAATTCACCTAACAAAGAGAACAGAGATGGAAGATACAAGAACTGTTCTGGGTCAGACCAAAGGCCAGTCTAGCCTGGTAACATGTCTCCTACACTACCTCATAGTCACTGAATGTGCAATCCCAGAGCAGACTCAACTCTGGAAGAGTGAATAAAGCTGGACGCTTGAATTGAGGCATGTAAAGAACTCATCTTGATGTCTGTGCTGCTATGAAGAGAGACCAAAGATGTTTCCTATCTTCATCAATTATATAGACAGTGGTACTGAGTGCACCTTCAGCAAGTTTGAGTGCAAGGACCAAACTGAGTGGAGCGGGTGACATGCCTGGGGGGGCAGGATGCCATCAGAGGGACCTGGACAAACTCAAAAAGTGGGTCCATGGGAACTTCATGAAACAAAGTGCAAGGTGCTGCATCTGAGTTGAGGCAATCCCCAGTATGCACACAGGCTGGAGGACGAAGGAATTGAGGGTGCTGGTGGATGAGAGGCTGTACTGAACTGGTAACACTCACTTGCAGTCCAGAAAGCCAAACATATCCCAGGGTGCATCAAAGGCAGTGTGGCCAGAAGGCTGAGGGTGTGATTTTGCCCCCCTGCTCTGCTCCAGTGAGACCCCACCTGGAACACTGCATCCACTCTGGGGTCTGCAGCACAGGAAGGACATTGACCTGTTGGAGTGGGTCCAGAGAAGGGGCAAAAAAATTATTGGAATACCTCTCCTGTGAGGAAAGGCTGAGAATTGGGGTTGTTCAGCCTGGAAAAGGCTCTGAGAAGACCCTACTGTGGCCTTTCAGTAGTTAAAGGGGATTTATGAGAAAGACGGGGACAGGCTTTTTAGTAGGTCCTGTTGTAGGACAAGAGAGAATGTTGTTAAATTAAAAGAGGGTAGATTTAGAATAGATATAAGGAAGAATTTTTTTTATTATTATTAAGGTGGTGAAACACAGGCACAAGTTACCTACAGAGGTGGTAGATGCCTCATTCCTGGAAACATTCAAGGTCAGGTTGGATGCAGCTCTGAGCAACCTCTTCTAGTTGATGTCACTGCTCATTTCAAGGGTGTGGACAATATGACCTTTTAAGGACCATTCCAACTCAAACTATTCTATGACCATATATTACAAGTGTTCTCTATAGTTTGAGAGCCATCTAATGGTATGTGATTGCTCAGGACACACTGGTGGGCTTTGCAGTAGTGAGAACAAGTCTCTGCTTCAGACTGTTGTGGCTCTTTGTATCTTGGACACATCTGATGCATACCCAGCAGTGCAGCCGAAACTGCACTCTCCTGTGACAGTGCAGTTCACAAATACCAGGGCAAGGAACTTGCAAGAGTTGAGAGTGTTCTCCCTAGAGAATCTGCCTGGAAAACTTCAGAGTCTGCAAGAAATCAGGTGGTTACTGCATGACATTCCAGGAAATGTTGTTTCCTCTTTGAAATGTCTTGTTTACCACAGGAATCACATTGACAATACTTAGATGCTTGTCTCTTCCTTAAAAACTAAGTTTTTCCAGAAGAAAGATAACAAAATAAAAATACTAAAAGCTAAAAAGACCCAAACCTAAAATCCACCGCCACTAAGGAATTATTAACCTATTAGCTCTGTCTATGCTACATAAGTACAAATGAGAAATTTTATTAACACTATCTATGCTATAAGGAAGGTTCTCAAGAAGCAGTGTATTTACTGTACATGAAAATCCACTGAAAGTACTGGATTTTTCCATTTTCATGTAAATAAAAAATTTCCTTGTGTACTGTTGCCTCATAAAACCAAAATCCTAGAAATGCTGTATTTAAATGATTCGTAAATGTCATACCTTGCAGAATTCAAAATATTTTACAGCTATGTTACCATTTAAAATTTTTACGCTAATATTTATAAATATAAAAATGCAATTATTTTTAACTATTGTGACAAAAAAATTAGTGTTCTGGTATTGAAAATCCAGGGATTGAGATTTCTCAAAATTTTTACTATACACAAGGCACCAACACCCAGCAACATAACTGTGTCATGGGAAAAGCAAAGCTGAATGACTACTGCAAGTGCAGAGCTTCTGGGAGGAGGATTACACAGCAGAGGGAGCAATTGCCCTGAGTCACCTTTATTCCTTACAGCATTAGCATTACTGTAGCTGCAATTTATTCTTTCTTTGTACACCAGCATGGTAGTTTTTATTAGATAAAACATGAGAGGTGGAAAAAAATTTAACCCTGCAAGGTCAGAAATCCTCTTTGAGTACAGCTGAGTACAAGAACTCTGCATTAACTTTGATAGGCATTGGTAAAGCACCCAAGAGAAAAAGCAGCTGGTCTCTTTCTGTTCAGAAAAAGAGATGGATAATTGCTAGTGTGAAATAGTAAGAATTTGTGAGAAGGGAAATCATCATTCATTATAATAACTGTGCTGAGCCTACAGTTTATAGTGACAATTTTATATCCTAAGATGTAGAAGGTGTTTTGAGAACAAAAGATGTGAGATCAGGGTAAACCAGCTGTGTATGTGTTTATTCTTCACTAGTTTTCTGTGAGAGTTTATTCTAGTATGTAGTCATTTCTTCGTTTGTCCTATGAAGCTTCCAGGACACCATTTGGTGCAAACGCTGAACAAGGTTACATTCTTGGCAGTGAGAATGCAGCAGCTAGAGACGTGGGTGATTGACTCTGGGGAGTATTATTCTTACTAAGAGACAGGAAGACAGACCAATACAGAATGCATCTAGAAAAGGAGCTGCAGGTTTCATGGCACTGTGTTTATAGAACATCATAGAGAAGATGTGCCCCATGCCTTACACAATTAGGGTCACTGCAATGCAAAACATTGTAGGTCACACTGTTTGCACATGAATATGGTTAACTCAGCAATAAGATGAGGGCGGATGGACACATTCAGTGATTTGTATCAATATCTAAAAGCAACACTTGCTCTCATTCCATTCTTTAAACCTTTACTTTTCTAAGAGAAAAAAATACGGCAAATTTCCATTTGCAGTCTTCTGCTTACAAGACTAGTCACATATGTTTTCTTAGACCAAATGTTAGTCTTAGCTATCTTTGCTTTTGCACTCTTTAATTCCCACTAATATAATAAAATTTAACATTTCAGCCTCCCCTTTGCTATTCAGTCAAATCAGTTACAGGATCTTAAACTGAGAAAAGAATCTCTGCTCGACATGGGTTCCCAAGAAGAGCTACTCGGTCATCCATGAAAAAAATAATTCATCAATTAAATAAAATCGATTGATTAAAAACAATATTTGGGTTATTTTCAATAAACCAAGACATCTTAATATACAATAAGCTGACAGAAGTCAAAAATGATAACATATAAGAACCAGTTTTATCATAACCACACCACTGGAAGGTAATTTCCACACTTTCCAGGGATCGGTGAACTGAGACACTGCCTGCAGCAGCAACTTCCTCTAAAGATCTATTTCCCAAGATAGAGGGCATCAGTGTCCTGGACAAAATCAGCGCAAGTGCCTCCAAGTTTGGCTGCTACATGTATCTGCCCTGCAGCTGACCATATTCTCACCATGGGTATCCCATCATCCCCTACATATAGCGGGGGATTGTTGTACTAACTAACAAGAAGCAGAAGTTACTTTACTTATTTGGCACTGAGACAGGCAGGAATCACCACAAAAAGTACAAATGGGTGTCTGGCCAGCACTGTAACCCAAATGACCAGAAATAAGCCACTAGTGAGGAGGATCTGGCCCTTTGCAACAGTTGGTTTCAGGCCAAGAAAAAGCTGAACATCAGTAGGGATGGCTGTGAATTGGCCAGTCTCCACCCACAAACAGAGAAAGCTGCTGCCATTCATCCCACAAGTGTTCTTGGAATTCGCTTGCTACAGCTTTAAAAAAGGTCAGATAGAAGGTGCTCAGAAAAGAGTTATGCTGTGATCACTCTGGCTGTTTTAACTGGGCAGCCAACTCTGCCTTGTGACAGACAGCTGGGAGATGTAGCTACAGAGACTGAATTGTATCCGCATTTAGGCACTCGTGTTTCAGGCAAGCATATAAATTGTACAACAGGAATTTAGGGGATGGAGCAGCTGCATTATGAGGAGGAATTTCTCTCCTCAATTTGGAGGCATGCAAGCTGAGGGGGATAAAATTGAGAATTGCAAAATCATGAAGGTAGTCGAGAGAGAGCAAATTGTTACTCACCAAACCTTGCAATACTACAAGTATGGGCACTCACTCAAACTACATGCAAGATAGGTTACAAACAAACAAAAAGAATAATTTTATTTTGCAAACACAGCTGTAGTGAAATTTTGGTGATGTGAGACCAATAATATCAGCAGGCTAGACAAAAAAAGGAGGCTATAAAAAGAGAATTTACATATAGACAGCCATCCCAAAATGGGTAAGGAAATGGCCACAGGTGCACCTCCCAGGAATTTTAATCCAGCGACTGTGGATGCTGAGGAAGAATGGGGAGAATATACAAATGAATGGCCAGGATCATGTCCTAGCTCCATGTAGTATTGCCTGCTATTGCTTGCTGTCCAAGGCAAAGATATCAGTCTAGGTGGGCCTTAGGTTTGACACAATAAGGTATTTCCTACACTTTTATGCATGAAGCTTTGGCTGGAAAAAGGCACTGCCAGCTGTAGGCCTAAGAGCCTGAACTTGCTGCAGGAGAGGCAGCTGGCGTGGCTTCCCCTGTAATTGCTGTCAGACCACATGTACTTTAAAAACCTGTGCAGAAGTTATAATTCAGTAGGCATACACATTGAAGAGCTGCTTCTGCCCCATAGAGCATTGAAGCTAAATTCAGAATTGTTTCTGTTATATCCCAGTAGCTATTACTACAGAAGTTTCGTAAAAATTCCCTTGCTGTTTTTTCACTACATGCAGCTCCTGTCCATAATACCCCCCCACTCCAGAGGAGCTCAGTGATAGCCCCAGGCTTTGGCCCTGTTACAGTATGAATTTCTCCCCAAAACTTGCAACCAAACAAGTAAGCTCAGTTTACAGCTTCACAAAGGAGGTATCTAACAATGGCACACCTGTTCCACTCTCACAGGATGAGAGCACAGACTTTAAAAGGAAAAGTCTGTCATTTGCTAGCATTCAAACACATGCTGGCTTCTTCTGAGCACAACAGATTTCACCTGCTTTCTTCCTTTTCCTTTCAGATCCCACAGCTGTGACAGATATGTTACTAACACACACGGCACATGTGCTACATATCCCTGAAGAACTGAGAGGAAATAGAGCTGGCCAGAGTTATCTGGATTTATGCAAGGCCCTATCAAAGACTCATGAGACCAGAGAGATTGACATGGCTTCTGCTCCTCCTACATATTAAATGCCACCTCTTTTCCCAGAATTTTCCATAACTATATATACAGTGGTCACTAGTCTAAACTTAACCAAACAACTTTACCCAGATTCATATTAAAATGGATGGGTGGGCAGATTTCTGAATACACTTGTGACTTCGTAGGAAGCCATAAGAAAGACAGATCTAATTTCAGTGGAGCCCACTCCTTTCTCAAGTCTGAGGAAACATCTGTTTCCATTTTCTCTTAAGCCTGCAAGGCAAATAGGAAGGCACAACATTTTCATCACTGAAATCCAAAAAAATATGACCATACCATAGCTCATTTCTCAGCATTCCAAATTTAACCAGAAAGCAGTGTTGTATAACACAAGAAGCCAAGCACTGCCCTAGAATGATAGAGATTTTCTCTAGCTCTCGTTTCAACGGCAACTGGCCAGCTGGAATTTGTCCATAAGTATTTATTTGATAGCAAGAGGAGTTACACTGGTCCAGTTGCCTAGAAAAGAAGTCATTGGAAATTACAACAGGAGAGAACCTATTAAAGCCACCCGTTTCCTCCACCAGGCACCATACAGGTATAATCCATTCTGTACCCTTAGACAGAATCCTTTTGTCAAGATTGTCTGAGATAGCAGAGACCTGGACTAGAATCCTTTCCAGTGGAAGTGAACAGAGTCAAGTCTTTTAACACTGGGGGCAACAAATAAGACAGTTGGGTTCTCAGCAGTACAAAACAGTTGATCTTTATCAAGATCAGTTTTTCACAACTGAGCTATTCATGAGATCACTTCTCTCCAGTGGCCTAAAAAGAATTTAATGATTAGAAAACTGTATGATCCTAAAGTCATTCTGGTTGTGGCAAAGAGAGAGCCATGTAAAAATATTCCCAAAACCAAACAAGCAATGAAATGGGAAAGAGACACAAGAAGACACTAGAATGTGTCAAGAGTAATCGAGCCTTAGCACTAGACATCAAATCCATTCCTTGGCATCAGACATCGTGCAGAAAAGTTACCGCTTACAGAGGCTGACAGAAGTTGAACTTATTGGAAATGTTCTCTAAATTTCCAGTTTTTTAGATTCTAAATTAATCCCAGTCCATTTTTAGGAGTTGCTTTACTTGCCACTGTCCGGCAGGAAAAACGCTTGATCATGCACATTTTTATTCCTAACCACTAGATGTCACTCAACCCATTTTGGTCTCATGGCCCACCGCCCCAGCAATTTACTCCCGACGGAAAAAAAACCAACCAAAAAAATAAAGGGCTAAAAAATAACTACGGAGAAATAGAGAAAATGTCAAATAGGACATAAAGTTTTCCCAAACACAGCCTCTTTGTAAGCCTGAAGTAGCTTTCAAATACTGATAGGTCAAGATGTTTTGGAGCTGAGGCTTAGATTCAGCACCACTTTCAGCCGGAGAGAGTAAAAAGATTAACTCCGTAGTTACAGGCACGGACTCACTAACTGTTCAACTAATTTCTAATTCAAACAGTAACAAAGTAGGTGTTTCCAGCTTGGGTGGAAAGCAATACCTCTCAAGCCTCTGCAAAGTCCACTATACTCCCAAAGTGTGAGCCTTGGTCCCTGCAGTATATTCCTTATCATAGAATCTTAGAATGTTTTGAGCTGGAAGTGACCTTAAAGATCATCTAGTTCCAACCCGCTGCCATGGGCGGGGACACATTGCAGTAGAACAGGCTGCTCAGAGCTCCTTCCAACCTGGCTTTGAACACTTCCAGGGATGAGGAAGCCACAATTTCTCTGCTTCAGTGCCTCACCACTCTCATAGTAAAGAATTTCTTCCTAGTACATAATCTAAACCTACCTTCTTTGAGTTTGAAGCCATTACCCCTTGTTCTGTCACTATATGCTCGTGTCAAAAGTTCCCCTTCCAGCTCTCTTATAGTCTTCCTTTAGGTACCAGAAGGTTGCTAGGAATTCTCCCCAGAGCTTTCCCTTCTCCAGGTTGAACAGCCCCAGCTCTCTCAGCCTGCTTTGATAAGAGAGGTGTTACAGCCCTCTGATCATCTTCATTGCCCTCCTTATGCTCAGGCCCCAGAGCTGGATGCAGCACTCCAGGGGGGTCTCACCAGAACAGAACAGAACGACAGAGTCACCTATACATAGGTATACACCGCATTTCTGTGATGCTAAGAAGATCATAGCTCTGCAGACACATACACCTCTCTAATTCCTCTCGTTTATTCCCCACACTGCATACAATTGCATAGATGCATTTAAGTTGGGCACCCCAACCCTATCCCAATGAAGCTGAATACCTGCCATTCCATTTCATATCTTATAAGATACTCCCTTGGAAAAAGTACCTTTTTAGTTTATAGCCAGTTCAAAAAATTAAATCAGCTCTTTGTACTATGCCTTAACTTTCATGAAACACCAACCCTACCTGCAAAACCTGCAATGATAAATTCTCTCCCCTGTATGAACAGATGTCACTGTGTGGCATCAAGCATATTCCGTATGATGCCTAAAAAAATATAATGCATAACTGAATGTGAAAGTATAATTACTAGATTAGCAGGTTTCAGCAAACCAGGGAACATATGATAAGACTGTGAAGTAGTAACAGGGGACAGGAAGGAGGGGGGAATTGAGAACCGGGAGATAATAGTGACAAAAAGAATGCACCATTTATTAATAGTGATAAACCCTTTTTTATGAAAGTTTTAATTAATATTCCTCTATTATATTCCTCAATGTACTAGAATATTAACAAATTCTTACATTCTTTTCAGTCTACTACATAATAGAGCAGATCAATAAAGTCCTACTGATTAATGCATTTCTACTCTAGCTTCAATAACGCATTTCCAGCAGTGAAAGTAAACTGTTTCCTTAGCATACCTAATCCTTTTGCAATCAATCCTCTCCAGTCCCCAAAACACACCTTCTTATAGGAGTTAACCTACTTTCAAAAATATTGTAGTCTTTCCATATGCACAGAATTTTTATTCACTTAAAATTTATGTAGCCTAGAAACCAAAATAAAGGTTGGCTTGCTGCTTAGGAAAAAACCCACATTATGTCCCTGCTCTGCCACTGTCTTCCTGTGGGATCTTGGACAAGTCATTCAGGACATGTTTACACTTCACAGCAGAGAACAATGCAGAGTGCTCTGAGTCGCAGATTCCCAAGCCAGGAAACACACATGGCACAGCACTACTGAACGTGTATGAACCAGTCAGTACTGGTACATTAAGGTATCATTGCATGGAGGTGGTGGCTCACGAGGTCACTGATCACACAGCCTGCTCAGGTGTCTTTTCACCTTCAATAAAAGCACTTACTGAAGTTCCTTATCTCTTTTCTCCATTTGAAGAATGAGATGAGTAGCTCTTCCATGTTTTGCAAAAATGCTGCAGGCATACAAGCAAGAAAACTGGGGAAGTGCAGACAGAACTGAGTACCAGAGAGGAGATAATGCATGTAGAACTCTAAAACACATGCAGCACTTGAAAGTTCTTTCCTGCAATAATTTTATCTTGGGCATCAGGAAAAGATTTATTTTTTTTTTAATGTCTATTACTACTAAATGACAAAGTTAGAACTGGCGATACTAAGGACCAAGCTGTGAAGAGAAAACTGCTCAGGATCAATTTGACTTAGAAAATGATGAAAAATGTCTTAAGAAAATAACTTTGCTCTTGGAAGGTGCCACTTTATTGAAATTTCTTGAAGAAATAAAAATTTCTGCTGAGAAAGGTTACTCAGGTTCAAGGAGGATTTTCATATCAAACCAAAAGGGAGAGGCACCAATTCCAGTATGTACTGACAATCTGCAGCGTTAATGATAAGACAGACAAATAAGTTCAAATTGCATGCACGAGACTTGGCACAGGGAATTAAACCTAAGGCTCCACAAAAGTGGACTAGCCTGACCTGGTGTCGTGGTTTGACC
>VZTX01019029.1:0-17369 GCA_013400915.1 Pardalotus punctatus
TCAATATTGGGTTTTTTAAGCCAACACGGAATGATGGAATTAAGGAATCCAGGGAAAGGGGCTGTGGATTCCAGAGCAGGGTTTCATCTCCAGTTTATTCATGCCTGAGTGAGAATCACATGCACCAAACAGCCTCTGCTGAGGGTGTCAAAACAGAGATATTTTTAAACCTGGGTCACATTTTAAAATCAAGTATTTCCAAATTTTTCTCGCTAATGCTCCTCATCATCAAGTGCAACACAGATGGAACAATCTGACAGACCAATAAACCTTGATTTTCTAAACTATATTTTGGTTAAAACATTGATATTTCCCATTTCCTTCCCTGCACAGAGCAAATTCACATTTCCCAGCTGCCTGCCTCAGTTTTCCCTTACCAACAATTTCAGGTTTGCAGGTTGCTTTACAATCTGAAGAAAAAAATATGTACAAGATTACAGAGTATTATATATTATTTTAACATATTTAGTTGTGTATTTTATATATTTATGTCTTTTATATACATATTTACATCTTTTATATATTATATATATTAAATATCCTTGCATAAACCCCTCAGATTCATCCATTTTAAATTTTCATGCAATATATATTTAACTTAAGGTCATTAAGGTCAGTGAGGAGGAACCAGGAATACAACAGGAATATGCTCCAAGGCTTTTAACTCAGAAGGGACATTTTCAATTCCTTTAAACATAAAAATTCTGTTATTGGCATCAGCACTTGGGAAAATAAATGCATTTGTACCATAAAACAAGCTTAAAAGGGCCAGAAATGGATATTGCAGCTTCTCTCCATTATAAAGAAGTCAAACAGACTCTGAAGAATCCAAATGAAATTTCAACCTATCAGGAAAAACATTTAGTATAAAAAAAGAGGACTTTAGGGCACAGTCATGGAAGACTCAACTGTTGTCTGCAATTTTTTTTTTTGCTTATGGAAATAATTAACTTTTAAAAAATTACAGAATTAATTTTTATTTCTATTTTATCTACAGCTTTCGGGGGAAAGCAACACAATACATCCCTTTCAAGTCCAAACCAACGCAGCTGCCAGGAAACAGTGTAAAAACAAGAAAGATTCAGGAATGGAAGCTTCTATCTTGCTTCCTACCCTGATTTCCCAGATTTCCTTCCCTCAGTACGCTCAGTCACAGGACATAGTAAGAAAACAATTTAGAGGGGAAAAAAAAAATGACCATAAAAAGCAAGAAAGTCTGATGCAACCAGGTTTTTAGGAGAAATTAGACATAGCCAAGACATGGTTATGGCTGTAAATGGAATATCACTGTTTTAAATCCACAGGGATTTCTACAGTCCTGGAGAACGGCAGGAAAGGAGGATAAGGAAAAAGTACGGAAAAAAATACACAATTAAAAAAGAAATCTCTCCTAAGAACATAGGGAAGATGGGATAGGAATAAGCAGCGAACAACTCAGAGAGTTTTCTTTGCCTGTTTAGAATAAAGTGAAATAAAATGAATGAAAATTAAGTGCTTCTAAAATATCCGAGAAAAGAGAAGCCTCAATATTCCAGGTTTCACCTTCCAGAATTTGGAAATCTCTGTGCTCCATCCTTCTTTGCAAGGAACAGCAATTTTGTTTCCCAGTATTGTGTATTGATTAAGGAATTTTTTCCTCCTTGCCCATCAGCAAAGCTCCTCTCCTCGCTCCATCCCAGCTCCTGGCTGGGCTATGCTCAGAGCTCTACGCTCTGGAAACCGAGTGGTCCCCAAGGAACAGAGCCCCCAGCCCTGCGGGAAGGATCCAGGAGCAGCAGGAGGAGCTCGGCATCCCATCCTGTCAGAAAATCCTCAGCCTGCATCACCCCAACTGCCAGGATTCTGGCTGGGGTCTGGGGAGGTCCTGGCACATCCCAAAACACCCTGGAGCATCCTGGGGTAGGGGAAGGTGTCCCTGGAAATGGGGAAAATCATCTCGAAGGTTCCTCCAACCCACCCCAGTCCGGGATTCCATGGTGATGTATTTGCAGCTCAGCTGGAGAGGCCAAACCTCACTTAAATTTTTGGGAAGTTCAAAAAGCACAGATGAAGAAATCTGTTATTGACAAAGAATTCAGCGTATTTACCATCAGGATATGGGATAAATGGACACGTGCATTTTAAGCCAGTGAATCCTTAACATTATAACACATCACATCAATAGCCAAAAATTTTACCAACGCACTTTCTCAGCCCCAAAAATTATAAATGGCTGCCCACTTCCCCCATCAGAGTATCCAAATACTTCATAGAGCTTTATATGATAAACACTCACCCTCATTCTCTCCCTTTCGTTCGAGTTCAGGATGTTCACTTCTCCTATTTTATATCAAGGAACAAAACCCATCCCACACATCCTAAATAAACAGGAACTAGCGAAAGACTGCAATGGGGGATTTTTGAGAGAACGTGCAAATATGAAAGTACAGACCAGAAGATATGTGAGAAATCTGACATATTTCAGCAAGGACTCAGAGCCCACTCCATGACCTGCATTTTTTTAGACACATCTGAGCAAAACCTGAGTGTTTTCAGCACAAAAATCCTGGGCTGCTCTGTCAGTACATCCCTGCAAAAAGTCATAAAGATGTCAGAGGCACAGAACTGCACTTTAGCCAAGCACAGGGAATTTTATATATTTTCTCCATCAAAAAAGGGTCTGTGCACCTGTCAAAACCTTTTATCGGTCTCAGCAACTCACGAGCAGCAAAGGACTAAGAAATCTTCTCTTTGGCTGCTCTGGGTGTGTTTTATGGAAAGCAGGAGACAACCTGATGAACAAACGAGTTAATATTTCATTTGAGTATCCCAAGTATGCTGGGTTACATAACAGGCACTGGGAGTTAAAGACACAGAAGTTTCCTCTCAGGAATTTCTGCAAGTCAGAGGAGACAACTTAAGGACAGCTTACAGCAGATAAAGTAATCATTTTCCAAACCCACTGCTTCGCACAGACAAACCCTTCATTACTTCAGCTCCTTCAATTACTGGAACTTAGCTTGAGAAACAGAAAACTGAGGTACAGAAACAGGAAATTGTTTTTGCAGTAAAAAAGCAGATCAACAATTGAAGTGGAAATGCTGTCCAGATCAGCCATTCTATCTTAAATCAGTACTGTAATTCCTTTTTTTAAAGATCAGTGGCAGATGCCTGCGGCACCTTGTGATGTACAGAAAATATCACAGATATTTGGCATACACAGCTTATTTGGGAAGGCAATGCACATGCCAGAACTCCTGCAAACTTTCAATTTTCAGAGCATTTTGCTACCCAAGAGTTAAGCAAACATTTTTAGGATGCAGGTGAGAATCGCCTAAGAAAAACGCTCAACTTTTCAGGTACTATCATGGACATGAGTGAAACTTGAGGACAGTATCTGCAGGATACCAAGGAAAATTCAAATTAAAACTGGCATAGAAGACATTAAAATTCAAGAATTAAATCAAATGCAGAAGTACTACCCACAAAGGAAAAAGCAAGGGTGATCTAGGCAGGCGAGAAATTGATAGAGTGGGTGGGAAAATCAACTTTACTGCCGGAGATACAACTCAATTTATTATTTATTGTGCACCTCGCTGGATGATTCACCACCCAAATCCTCTGAACAAAACCCACCTCCCGGGCTGCAGGCAGCTGAGCAAAAAGCCCAGCTCAGCACAAGTTAGGATTAGACTGGCAACCTACTTTAGAGTCAATCATTACAAGGCTGAACCACAGCTGTCTGCTTTTAATGCACGGCTGCATTAACCCTCAGCAAAGTGCTTTAAAAATCAGCTCTCAAAAAAGAAAAAAAAAGAAAAAAAAAACCCCACTGAATCATTAAAACTTTTGGCAGAATGGTGAACTCTGCGTTTGCTGCTAATAGATATTATTGGAGTGATCTAAGCCAAGGCAAAAAAATTACAGAAAATTATCATTTTCTACTGTGTCACACAACAAGCAGCTGAATGGCTTCTACAGACAGTAATTAAAATCAGAAAGTTCTGGTACAAATATGGAAACTGATTAAAAGACAGCTGTAAAGTCTGCTAAATCTGTGATAAAAAAAAATAAATCTGCAAAAGCAAAACATGAAAGATCCTTTATGAAAGGGAACCCTCTTTCAGTTTCATTGTCTGGGTTGACTTCTGGCATAGGGAAATGGGTTCTATGGAGCTGCATTTAAAAGGTCACAGAGTTTCCTTCCTTGATCTTTTACCATGAACAATTTTAGAAGGCATTAAACATTTCAGAACAGCCTATCTAAACAAAATTTTGCTTATCCTGTCATTGAATTACGTTCAACCAATTCCAGTAAGTCTGACCCAAAAAAAAAAAAAAGGAGCCCCCCCCAAGCAGCTCCAAAATACAATATTTATGGCAGCCACTAAATGCAAACTTGAGTTCATGCCAAAACAGCATAAATTAGAGAAAAGTAATTATTCTATAGCTGACAATTTGAAAAGAGAGCAACAAGAGCTGGGAAACTCCATTTTCTAAGACAAAAATCTATTTCATTCATAGCAAACTGAACACAGTTGTTAAAACTGTGTCGTAATTCAGAAAGAGATAAAAAACACAAGACCAATTCCATGGATTTAGCACTCAATACCTTGTTATGGTTCACTCCAGAGCTGGGAATTGTCAGCAATAAATACTTTCAGGCCTATAAAACTCTGTGAACTGCTCACTATTCATCCAGAACCAGGGAGGGAGGGGCAGAGCTCCATTTATTCCTTCCAAAGAATTTTGCAGGTCCTTTTTAATTCACCATAAACTTCATCCCACCCCAGTTTTACAGTAGGAAACATAAACTGACTCAAGGACATGATCTGCATCAAAATGTTGACCCCATCAGCAAGTCAGGACTGGTTTTATCATTATTCTGTCCCGCACCTGCAGCCTTAAACTCCCAAATTTTACAAGCAGGGGAAGAAAAACCCAGGACAAAACACGAGGTAGCAATACCTGTACTCACAGCCCCGACCTCTGAAAAGGCAGAAATCCATTTTTTTGCTGCATTAAAAACATACTTTCATTTTCCCACTGCTTCAGTGCAACACAAATTTAGAGTTCCCAGTGTTTCCAGGCATTGTTGATGAGCCAAACACCAGTTTCTCTACCCCAGAATTCACTTTATTTCTGGCTCTGCCCTATTGATAATTCCTCCTCTGCCCCTCTATCCAATGGATAACCAACAGCTTTTTCCAGGGCTCTCCTCTCCCAGCACCCAAGGCACACACAGGGAGAAAAGGAAGATTTTTTCCTTGCCAGAAGTTGGATTATTTTAACTCCAACCCTGCATCTGCCTCTTTTTTGAGATTCCAGAGCAGGAACATTCACACAGCTCATTACACCTCCTCAGCAGGGCCTGGCAGCTGATCCATCTGAATTTCGGAATATTTGCTCACAATATCTTTGTACCGTGCTGCACACGAGCTGCTTCCTGCTTCTCTGGAGGAACCAGACAAATTTTAACCCAGGAAGTGCTTTCCAGATAACATTTGATCAGCAAACACACAACGTGAAGTGTTATTATTTCTATTTAAGCAGAGCACGCAGCTTGCCTACAGAAACTTTAATATGCTGGTTTTATCAGCACATCAGAGTCACCCATGCCTGCAAGAAACCACAACTCTCTCCCTGCTGTCCCAGCAAACTTTAAATACCAAAACAGCCGTTCCTTTGCCATTTCCTCTGGATGGACTGAACACGTCCATCACCCATCAGCTGTCCACAGCCAAACATCTCACAGAAATAACAAAATGTTGTGTTATCACCAGAACCAACAGCTGAGCTTAAGCAGTTGAGATGCTCCGAGTTTCCACGCGTACAAGAAACTTGTAAATATTAAAATGAACTGATCACCAGCGAAATGTCAGCACTGAGCACACGAAAGCAAAGGGAAATGCAGTTTTGTCTCGGTTCAGCGAGACAACTCCTCCCAAGGTATTTTCTGCAGCAGGGAAACCACCAGGATGCCAGAGAAGTGCTTTAATCTAAAGCAAACATCTCCATGTGATGGAAAAGAGAGAGAGGGAGGGAGCCCAGGCAGCTCCCAATCCTACAGGACAAAATTCATTTGCTACTGGGCATTTCTTCCTGTATTTTATCCGGGAATTGGCTGCCCTGGGAAGCAGATCCTGGGTGACAGCCCAAGGATTTGTCCCCACAAAGGGTTGGGGCTGAGATCTGTTATTCTGTGCTGGAGAGAGCCCGGGACAAAGGGAGGATGGATGCCCAACCACCCCCAGGAATGCTCAGTACAACTGAGAATATTCCCTAAAATCCCACAAGGAATGAGCTTTCCGTGTTGGGGTCCCGGATATCTGAGAGGGCTCCTCATTGCCATACAGCTCCATCATGGTATTTTACATTTATTGTAATTTAATGCCATGGCAAAGTGGTCCAAATACAACTCGGTGAGAAGATGAAGAGATTTCACATTTAAATTTTAAATTAACAAGTCACAGTCCTTGTTTGAAGTGTCCAGAGCCCCTTTGTGCTCCTCCCCACAACCAATTACAAACTATCTTTTTTATTTAACAAAAAGAAAAAAAGAACAACAAACCCCACCTCATTATTTGCATGTTCTTTGTTAATTTTTTCCCCTCTTTGAAATGCTCTTTTGGGGCCAACTTTTTGATCTAAGACATTTAATTAAAAAAAAAAAAAAAAAAAAAAGGAAAACCCAGAGNAATTTAAATAAAAAAAAAAAAAAAAGAAAGGAAAACCCTAAATCCCTATATACACTCTATGGCAACACATATTGGTGCAAATATATTCCCACTTCCCAGGAATTGTGCCTGGGTTACCAGGGCCAGAACACAGCCAGATTCCCCACCAAAAAACAGGGAAACCAACTTATTTTAACTGTAAACGTCAAGTTTCTTAAGACCTTTGCCAATCAAATCCCATCAGTATTCCAAAAATCAATTTAGAGATATGAAGGAGCCATTTTCTCTGTATATGGAGAGCGACAGATGGAGCAAAATTTTCAGCACATTCTGAGCTGCTGTGATGTTCCCGTCATTGCAGCAAGCAAGGAGGCTCAGCAGAGCTGCAGGGCCAGGATGATTTAAAAAATAGCTATTAATTAAATTTTTTTTTTTTAAAAAAAAAAAAAAAAAAAAAGGGAGTGGGAAGGGACAGGTTCTCTGCTTCTGGCTGAATTCCAGAGAAAGGATTTAGAGTTTTGCAGGCAGCAAAGCTGTTTCCTCTCCCCCTCCCAGCTCAGTTTAATCATTGCTTCTGCCTGAGCTGGGAGAGGGCAGAGCCTGCTCCAGAATGTGCCAGAGCAGCTCCAGGGACTGTCCCCTCCCAGCCACACAATGCCACTCACACGGCCAGGAAAGAAGGGTTTTCCTGCCCCAAACCTGGGTTGTGCCCGGATGACCAGGGCAGGGGGCAGAGGGGGGCAGAGGCAGGGGGTGAGCAGGTGCAGACTCCAAAAATCCCTGCTGGAGTCTCACTGCTGAGTGGGAAAGCCGATAATGAGGCTGCTAAAAGGGAAAGGGAGAGGAGGTCAAGGTTTGCTATGCCATCCATACAGCTGAAGTTGCACTGGTTAACATCCAAAATAAACACCACTAAAGCATTTACAGCCAGCACCAACATTCCTACATCTTTCCACACTGGAAGAAACACGTGCTTGCCTTTTTTTTTTTCTCCTTTTACCCCCAAGTATTTCATTCTCACAATGTGAGCAGGCTGAGCATTTTACATCGCTGCAGGTGTCAAACTTGGGGCTTTCGGTTGTACTCCAAGGGGTTGCAGTGCTTGGTAAACAATATTTACCAATTCCAAGTATTATCAAACTCTCACACCAAATCACCCACCAGTGAAGCATCTAAACCTGTCCTCTAGATAGCTATAGATCTCTAGATAGATAGATACTCCAGATATATCTAGGAAATAATAATCTAGAGAGCTTTGCTCTTTTAGATCATTATTTCCAAATGATTCAAGATATTTGCTTTTCATTACAGATTTTTGCTTTTGATGGTTCAGGGTACGACAGCACCTGCCCAGGTGTTCCTTTGGGCACCCTACAGACTTGGACACATCCTCCCAACAAAGCAAATCCCACAAGAATTGCAGAGAGCTCTCTGTGCAGCATCCCCAGAGCCAGAGCGACGGAGGGTGTTGGGTTTGCTCAGATCAGATCTGTGCCCACAGCAACCACTTCCGCTCCCCAAACCGCAGGGCCTGCGCAGGGCAAACCACAACCCATCATTTGGTGCCTCCCAACAGGCTGCAGGAACAAATTGCCAGCTGGAGAGCCGCACTTCAGCACCAGGAGATCTCTCAGCTGGGGGTTTTTATCCTTGGCACATGAGGATTCCCCCCATCCTTGCATTTAGGAAGCTGACATGATATAAATTCGCCCTCCTCTATTGTAGTTCCCCCTGGGTATTTGCCAGAGCTGATGCTGCCACCTCAGCCAGGACAGAGGCTGCAGCAGCAGGGAAAATCCCTTTTTTTAAAACCCCAGAACAGCAGCTCACTTTTGGCTGAGGTCACCGCCTCATTTGGGACATCACATAATTACAATTCTGCAAAAGTGGAAAAAAAAAAAACCCTATTGACACAGAGCAGAAAGCCACGTTATTTCCCTGCTTGCAAGCACCAGCTCTGAAAGGCACTTAACAGAAAAAAAGGAATTATTACCACCATCCAGCTCCAACACCGTCACATGGGACCTGCTGTCACTCAGAGCAGCTCCTCAAGAACCAGACAGGCACTCCCAGACACGGAACGTGTTCCCTCAGCCCTGCCTTGGCAGGGTTTTGAGCCTGCCAGCAGCAGCCCAAGGGCTGCCATGTGCCTGCAGAGCACAGGGGCAGGCAGGAAGCCTCTCTGCTATCTGGCAGCTGCCACCATTTCTCTCCCTCTCACTCATTTCCTATTGATTTCTCCTGTCTTACGCTGCAGCTTTTTCCTATTTCCTTTCGCCGCTCGCTCGTTATGGCTTCCCTCCTTTAATGCTCAACTTTTCCACGTTTTTCCATCATTTTTCTGGCGGCTTTGATCTCGGCAGAACCTTCTTTTGCATCTGGGCACAGCAGAAAGGCAGAGGAGCCTCTGTGGCAGGGAGCACCGAGAGGAGACGCCTTGTCTGAAGTGCTGCCAAGAAGCTGCACCAACAGCCACTATCATAACAGGCTAAAAAAGACTTTCAAGCAGCCATCAGATGCTTCAGGTGAGCCTGCAGGTTGGAGCTTGTATGTTTATGGGAGTGGTGGACTCCCAATGCGGTGCCTGTCTCACATCAGTCTGGTGCTTTATTAAACACACAGGGCTTTTCCTCCAGACTGGGAAATGCTTGCTCAGGTCAATCCAGGTCCCACCCCAGCTTTTCAAGCCCTCTCCAGCACTGCAGCTCACTCAGGACTCCAGAAAAGAGTATTTAACTCTTCTTAGGTTACTGATTCCACTTGGGAAGTCACACAAGTCCTCGGTTTTTACCGCAAACCAGGATTCACAGCCTGCAAATAAATTCAAGAGCAGCTTCTGACACAAAAAAAAGTTGTGCTGCTACTTATCCAGTAAGGAACAGCACTGGGATAAAATGATGATTTCCACCCATATCCCTGAAGATTTCCACTACTTATTTCAAGAGCTCAGGAGTAAAACCAGCTTGAGCTTTGCCCTTGCAGACACAGCTCTTGTGCCAACTGAGAGCAGCCAAGAGCTCCCACAACCTGGAGATTCTCTCTTAGGTGTTTTAGCATCAACATTTCAACTTCTCTGTACCACCAAGAAAGGCCCTGCTGCTTAATTCACACGGTTCAGCTTTCACCCAGCCCTGCTCCCTGCCCATAAAAGGTTTATTTTGCAGAACTGAGCCCCAAATGCCAGCACACACTTGAGCCCATGGCCCTCCTGCCAGGAGCACGGGTTTGGGTTCATCTGACAGCACCCCAGGGACTCACGGGACAATGAGACACACAGATCCCACCAGAATTAATTCCAAGTACAGAAACCTGGCCTGTGATCTTTCCCACCTCAGGAAGGACTCCTCTCATCTGCTTTCCCCGTGCCACAGCAATTCTGTGAAGCACCTTTGCCACCGAATATCCCAGCCCAGACCTTCTGGCGTTGTCAAAACACGGCTTAAAATAGCCCCAACAGGATCACATTTAAGTGTTTGCCAGCAAATGTAAACAGCCATGTTTCTTATTTACCATCAGGCTCTGCAAGAAAGGGTTCCTGCCCATGGGCCTCAGAAGTCAAACAGACACAACACTGAAAATCCTCAAGGAAAGGATGCAGGGTGATAACAAAGCATCGGCCGCGTTCAGGAGACGATTTGTGAATGTCACAGGCTGAACACTGTTTGTTTTGCTTCGACTATTTATACTTATGCTTACATTTGAAACATAAGGACACTGTTTTTTCCTGTCATTTTTAATGTATTTATTTTTACGTGTTTTCTTTTCAAAGAAAAATGAGTAAACGTTGTTTCTTCCGGTCTTTTTCTAAGTGTGCTGTTACTATTTTGTATGTATCCTGCCTTGTATTTTATCCCTTTTACATTCTTAATCAAACACCGCACGTTTTACATCCCTTTTCATTTTACTAATTCCCTTGCTGCTGCTTCTCGTGTCCTTATTTTAAGCCCTCTCTTCTGATGTTGAGATATCACCAACATCCAGGCTCTTGACCCTTAGTTTAATCAAGCTGGGACATGGACTAAGACTTTTATTCTTTAAACCTAATAATTATCCAGAGCAGGGCCACAGAACACAGCATCACCTACCTGAAAATATGCACTTAAGTCTATTTTCTCTTAGTGCTATTGAGATCTCTTACACAGGAAAATCTACTTATCTCAAAGCAGATAAAATATCAGGGGGAGTGCTTAGGCAGAGGAATATTTGGAATGCTGCAAGAAGCATTTTTATAACAACTCATCCACTAGAAACTCGAGGATAACACAAATGGGATTCATTAATAAATCTCCAACTGCTAATTTTCAGAGGGAAGGAAGAGGTATTCAAGGAGAAACCTGGAGGATAAAGCCTTGAGGCAAGAGGCTGAGCTTATCTTTAAGCAGCACAGCCACCAAAGGACCACCTCGAGGTGGAGAATTCAGTCCCCAGCCCAAAGCAAACACTGCTGCTCTCTGAGACACTGAATGAGTACAAATTACAGCACGGGGCTGCCCAGGTCGGGGGTGGGAATTATAACCATGAGAGGTAAATGATGCTGCTCAAAACACTGCAGGAAAAACGGGGAAACAACAGTTAATGGCAAAAATCCTGCTGGTTATACTGCAAAGCTTCTTGGGAAAGCAGGGAAACAGAAGCTGCTCAAATTCTTTAGAGAAGAATTCCTTGGGAGACCCCATTGCAGGAAATAACCAAATAATCCTGGGGTGTAATCATGAAATATGGAAAATAACTGGTACAGGTGTCTGCACCACCTTCCCCAGGCAAATTCATCAATGTTCTGTACAGCCTTAGGTCAAACTGCCAAAATCCCCAATGCCTAAATCACCACTTCTACAATAAATCACTACTTCTACAATAAATCACCTCTTCTACAAAATCACCTCTTCTACAAAATCATCTCTTCTACAAAATCATCTCTTCTACAAAAATCACCTCTTCTACAAAAATCACCTCTTCTACAAAAATCATCTCTTCTACAAAAATCATCTCTTCTACAAAACCATCTCTTCTACAAAACCATCTCTTCTACAAAACCATCTCTTGTACAAAAATCACCTCTTCTACAAAACCACCACTCCTACAACATGGACCAGAACAGTGGTGAGAGTGAACAGAAGACTCTTTGACTTCCAGCGTGAGGACTGCGCTCACTGCTGTCCCCTCCAGGACCAAGGAACTCTCCTCCCACACAGGTCATGGGAGTCAAAGGACACCAAAGAACACCCACAAATCCCACCAGTGACCTCAGCAAACTCCTGCTCCAAGGGCGAGCTGTGCTTTCCTTCTCAAGCATCTCCAGCTAGGCCAGCGCTGAGTCACTTTTTTGCTGCTAAATTCCTGTAGATGTGGACGGGGATTTTGAAAATCTAAACCTGAAGGAGCCAACATCCCAGTACCCTTCCTAGTCCATCCATCTGAAATGTCAGAATGCCATAACAGGAGTTCTGTGCACAGGGAGAATTATACAATTGGGCTCACAGATGAAATATCATTCCTGCCTCCACCCAAATAATCACAACGCCCACAGCTCTGCTCAAAACTAGAAAATCAAGCTCACCTCGGCTCCTGTCTCCAGTAAAAGCCCTAATAAACTATGCAATGTGAAGTGGTAGCATTGGTGTCCCAGCCAGCAGTAAACACCCCAGACAGTCTTCTCTTCTGCCAGCCTCAAGAACAGCAAAATAAAACTTGAATTTATGCACACTCTGTCAACTGCTAATTTCCAAGCACAGTGAAGGCACAATGATGGAAAGCACCACTCAAAGATTATAATTCTTTTTAGTCCTTAGATGTCATGCTGCGGCCCATTTTCCATAGATACTGGATTTTACAAACCCTACTAATTAAATAAATGCGTGGTAACAACATCTAAGTACTTAGAAACAGTCGGGTGCGACTTTCTGTGCAGTTCTTACCCTGCTGGAAGAAATAAAACCCTTTTCCCCCCACCATACAAGCCAAAGAATTCCCAGAGTTACTACATGGACTTCCAAACAGCCAAAGACAGGGAAAGTGCATCTAAAGCAGATAAGAAACAATTAGAGTCTATTTTAATACCAAGTCAGGAGCAAATCACCAATTAAAACTTCTCAAGAGTAATTATGTGTAAATTCTACCTCTGCTGTTTTCCAATCATAGCAACAGAAACTACAGCACGGTTATAAATAAAACTCATTTGCAAGCAACTGCAGAGAAGAGTCACCAGTTCCTCAGCGAGGTCCTGCGAAAGCAAGAGCCTCCTTTCTTTTATTGGCCTTTAATAAACAGAAAGAAACATAAAGCAAGTCCTGCAGCCGTGCAATTGCTCAACTCTGAAGTGTGTTTGGAACGGTGACAGGAAGAAAAATACAGTTAACTCGGAGAGCGAAAAAAAATTAATGGCACACAAATGTTTCTTTAGTGTCATAACAGGATACAGCCGAGCTCGGGCCGGCCTTCAGTGGCCAAGCAGAGGCTGGAAATGGCCGAATTTCAGCCTGGCCCCAGCGTGGCCTTGGGAAGAATAAAGCCCTTATCTCACCCGGCCATGTGTGGCCGGCCACGAACGGCACAGAGCAACGCCCAGAGCTGGCCAGTGTCCGGCCAGGAGCTCCAGGGGCAGGGAAAGTGGGCACAGTCCAGCAGCAAAACCCCAACAAACCCTGCCCACCTGCCTGCTACACACATGGACCCTGAAATGCAATATCCCCCCACCCAAAACAGCATCCAGCAGCAAAAATCCAAGTGAGCACCACTGACTGGCCAAAAATAGATTTTTTTCAGGCTAAAAGATATGGCAAATCTCACCGAAATGCAGAGCTGGATGAAGCTCAGTCACCTGACTGATTTTAGATACCTTTAGGATAAGAAAGGTCTCCTCGATGTGCAGATTTCCTTCCACTAACGATCAAGTCAAGCCAGATGAGCAGCTCAGGGATGTCTGCCTCAAAGACTTTCTAAGCTCAGCAAGATAAATGCCACCTTAGGAGGCCTCTAAACAAATACAGCATAGCTAAGAGAGGATTAAATTAAGAGGGTGTAAATGTTTACAAACATAAAGGAGCAGAGCAGTAAGGCTGGAGATGAAAAGTTTGATACAGTCCAATGGGCACCAGGACCAGGGAAAAAAAAAAAAAAAAGCAGCTGATAAAGTAAAACAAAGTAAAAGAACATCCTGAGAGAAAGAAGGGGAAGTTAAAGTCGGTGTTTAACTCTCTCAAACCATCAGAAGCCGTGCAAGGCACCACAGCTCTCCTGGACAACGTTTTGCTGATGTTGCTAAGCCTCAAGTGCTCAGTTAGGAGTCCAACATAGTGAGGAGATAATTTTTTGTCTGCCTGCACCCTTTTTTGGGGGTTTTGCCTCCCCCAAAAGCTGATGGGGAGCAGTGTGTGTCAGGAGCTCCTCCAGAACTCTGAACTGCCATTACACTCTCAGGAGGATTAACATCTGCCCTGCCTTTTTGGTCTAATGCCTGGTATTCCCCACTCCCCCAGGCACTCACATCCCTCCAGACTGAAGAAAAAGACACCAGAAAACGATGCTGCTTTGGGAGTTCTGATAACAGAATCTGAGCATAACCATTACCAAAATTAACAGGGTTAAGGTTTGGTCCACAGAGAGAGTTATCCCAGACACATCAGATATGAACCGGCCTGACTGTGCTTCAGCAGTGCCAGACACTAAAATCCATTCAACTTCCCTGGGAAAGAGAACAAAAATAAAAAAGGGGGGGAAAAAAGGAGGGGACTTAATAAAAACATCATTTTTTCATCCTGGCTACAGAACAGCACTAGAAATGGCCATTCATACACTTCTAATTTAAATATTCAATGCTAATCATGACATCATCAACACAATCAAGATATAAAATATGTCAAGGATGAGAAAAGTGCAGCCTGGACAAGGAAAATGTCCGACAGCTGTCAAATCATTACCACCTTAAACTGAGGGGATACCAAAGTAACATGGATTTAGGCAGCTCTACATATGCAAAATGCAAATATGTAAAGCTAATATGGAGAAAAATCCAGGCCCAAGCTACCCTATTATATTCCTAATACCATCTGGCACAGATGCAAGCTGGGTTTTCCTGGTTTAAGGCAATTCCCAACTCGATCCCAGCAAGGAAGGTGATTGATAAATACAGAAAGAATTGAACATGTCAGATGATTTACACCACGTAGATCTAATGACAGTGGGAGCATGGAGATTATTTATTTTGCACCTGCTTTACATTCCGAGCTCGAGATTCAGATTGAAAGAGGCAACACAGAGGCTCCTTGGGCCTGAAGGGAAAAGAAGCTTCTCACCAAAACACTCCAGGGACAAGAGATCACAAAGCATCCCCTCCAAATCCTGCACAATGCTGGGGATAAAAAGGAAAGGCAGAGATCCCCATGATGGGAACAAACACCACCACCATGTCTGGGGTGTGGATGAAAGGTTCAGCCAGGGAATAAATCACAGAATCACCACAGAATGCCTGGATGGTTTGGGGTGGAAGGGACCTTAAAACCATCCAGTGCCACCCCTGCCATGGCAGGGACACCTCCCACTGTCCCAGGATGGTTTGGGTTGGGAAGGACCTGAAAACCACCCAGTGCCACCCCTGCCATGGCAGGGACACCTCCCACTGTCCCCTGGTGCTCCAAGCCCTGTCCAGCCTGGCCTTGGGCACTGCCAGGGACTGGGGATCCCCAGCTTCTCTGTGCCAGGGCCTCACCACACCCACAGTGAATAATTTTCCCCAAATATCTAACCTAACCCTACTCTTTGAGTTTGAAACCATTCCCCCTTGTCCTGTCACCCCCTGCCTTTTTAAATAGTCCCTCTCCATCTTTCCTTTTTGGCTCCTTCAGGTCTTGCCAGGCCACAACTAGGTCACCCCAAAGCTTCTCTTCTCCAGGCTGAACCATGACCGTGACTTTGTACCCCAAGATCTGGGGCTCCTTCAGGCCAGAGGTGACAAATAGTGACAAGGTGAGATCCAGTTTGCCCACATTTCCCCAGCCATCCCAGAAATCCGACTGCCAGGGTCGTGGAGACAGCTCTTCACCTGACATTAAAAGCCTTTTGATCCAAAACCTTAATGGAACACCAAACAGAAACATCCTCCTGACATGACTGAGAGCTAAAGGAAATGAGACTTTTTTTTTTGTCTCCGCTGCATTTTCAATTTGGCTGCTCCAATTCAATAATGGAAAGTATTTTGTTTTACTAACAAGTAAATTAAATTCCCTGTTCTCGTGCTTTTCCTTTCCATGCATCACTCAGCTGCCTTTTGGTACGAAAATCCTGTCGTTCTTTTTGATATCATGCAACCGCCACAAGACATATGGCCTTAAGTATGTAACAAAATCCTCACAAATCCACCGAAATGCCTTTTTACTGTCATTGTCTTGCCTGATGCAGAGAAAAACATCCTGCAACTCAAGAACCATTCATGCACTGCGAAAGAGAAAACTGCGCTAGTACCAATGATACAATTAACTGCAAAGATTTAATACTCTGAGCAGTTGTAAACACAGACTGTGCACAATCTGAGCTGTCCCAGAGCAGTCTGGACTGTGCAGGCACTGGCAGGATGTGTGGAGTCACCAAATGGGCTGGGTTTAGGTGAGAATCACACTCAATCTCTTTCCTGCCCACACCTGGAGCCCAAAATTGGTGAGCTCAGGCTCCCAAAAGCATCAGTGCTCTGCTGGGCAAGAACTGCTTGGTCATGAAAGGCCAAAGCCAGGCCTTTGCCACACACACTCACACCTCAACCACCTCGATAAAAACACAACAAAATACAACGAAACGTTTTTCATGGCGCACAGTGTCCAAAAAAAAGTTATCTTTTCTCATTAAAAAAAAAAATAAAAATCTGAAGACACTCATTCCAGCCACTTGGCTCAAAAGCCTGCTAAGAGGCTCCTACTTCATTTTTTTTATGTTCATTTTTTTTATGTTCATTTTTTTTACATCCCAGCACCAACAAGAGAACTCCAGACTGTAATGAAAGGCACCTGCAGAGCAGCCCAGAGGCCTGAGCAGGTACCTAAAGCCAGGTTATTGCTAAGGCAGACATTCCTGCTTGTCAGCTATCCCTCCTGCCCTCACCTGGAGTGACCTCTCCGCAGCACTTGACCCAAGGAGACCCAAGTGCATCATCCACATTGTCTCTGAGTTCAGGCTCCAGATGCAGCCTAAATTCCGCTCGCTATTCCTGCTTAAAGTTCTCACAAGAACACTTATTTTCGGTGTTCCTCGCAGCGCCAGCCCCTCCTGGAAGCTGAATTACCACCCCTGGTTCCTACAAAGTCAGCCTGGCAGGCTTGAAAGCTGTTGGACTTGAAATACTCCGGTTTCAAAGTTAACCCAGTCGCTTTGACAGTCAAGGCACCTTTGGCTCCCAGGAACTCTGATTTAATCCTGCTCTTCTGATCCCGTCTTTCACTGAAGTCAGAACGCAAAGTACACGAGATCTGGGAATATCTCACACTTCAAAAAAAGAAAAAAAAGATTAAGAAATCTCATTTTATACTGACCTGTCCGTGATTGTGGACTGTGTGCCACTCATTGGAGCCTTTGGCAAGAAGTCGTGTTATCCAATTTACATTTTACTCTTATTGCAGGAATATGAACGAGGCTTTGCCCCTCACATGCACCGAGGTTCAGGATCCAGCCTTGCTCCAGAAGAGGCATGCACAGAGGACAAACTCAGTTCAAGGGCAGGAGAAGGGAACA
>VZTX01019031.1:3747-39229 GCA_013400915.1 Pardalotus punctatus
GACCCCTCCAGCCTTTGGCTGCAGGCTGAGGCTCCCCAAGGATTTGCTGAATCCCTGCTCCCTCTCCCTGCTCAGAGGCCTTGCCTTGTGCCTGTTTCCTCATTTGGTTTTATTTTGTGCTTGTAACTTATAGAACCCAGCTCCCTGCAGCAAATTATAAGTGTGTTTGCCAGATTGTTGTCTGGGAGTCAGGGGAGGTGTTAATTCTTTTTCCTGGTCATAGGAGGGTTGCTATTGTGGGAGAAATGTGTGTGAGGAGCAAAATTCTGTGCTAGAGGGTGACAGTGACAGTCGCTCCTGTGGTTTGTTGCTCAAAAGACAGCGAGGCACCACGGTTCCTGCTGTGACTCAGGAGGCAACAGTTATAGCTGATGGAGAAAAAATTTGATTTTCATGTTTTCCCCAGTACTACGTCTTGCTCTTTTTAGTTCCATGCATTGGGGAAAAAAAAAAAGAAAAAAAAAGGTAAATTTTTTTCTAGTGGATGCTTTATTTTTAAGTGTCAAGCCACTGGCTACCCCAAAAAAGTGGCAGTTTTCTCAGCTGGAATTGTCTCTGTGGTTGCCACGACAGTGACTGGCAGGATCATAACACAAAGGTGAGGAGCCTGTAAGTTGAAGGAGGCCTCATGTAGGGTTTGATTGATAGAAAAAGTGATTTTTAGCTTGGTAAGAAAGAGTGTGAGCAGCTCCTCCACTTGCCCCTTGCTGGGTTCCCAGGGCCTTAAGCCCTCTGGCAAATAAGGAACTATTTGCCCAGGATCTATGAGAACAGAAGCTGATCTAAAAAAAAAAAAACCCAAAGAAATTTTTTTTTTTTTTTTGAAGGGTTCAAAATTAAACAAAAAAAAAAAAATTAAAAAACAGGAAAAATGCTAAAAACGGTGTGAAGAAGAGCTGCTGATTGGCCCATTCCAAGTGTGTTACACAGTGACTGGCTGTAGCTGGGAGGATCTATGGCTACTGACAGATTGAAACACCCTGGCATTTGGGATTTGGGAAGGGTGTTTGTCTTTTGGCCAGTCCGTCTGACCAGTTAACATCGCTCTTACTCATTAGAGAGAGCCCTACAAGACCAGGGTGATGCCACAATGTCTGTTCTGATTCCCACTGTTGCTCCTTACCCATGTTTTTTAGGGGATTCTTTAAGATACAAAGCTGCTGCACCTTTACCTGCCGTAATTAACATATCTTCAGTTCCCCATTAGTAGGAAAGAGGCTAAAGTAGGCTGGTAAGGGTTGCTGGAAATGAAAAATCTTTGAATTTTTATTACTATAATGTTCTAATAGTCAAATCTGCCGAACACATGTATCAACCCCAAGTTAGGATGTGTTTGTAGGTCCAAGATAATATTCCCATTTCTCACTAGTGAGTTCTTGGAAAACAAAAAAGAAGGAAAACCACAGAAGAAACACTTTCGTCATGTTTTGTTTATGTCCTAAGTGTTGCTTCAGGCCTACAAGAGTATCTGAGTTGTTTAGGTCAGTACAATGTGGGGAGCAGGGTGGGAGATGTCGTTCTGTTATCACAGAATCAGTCGGGCTGGACAAGAGCTGTTGGATCACCGAGCCCAGCCTCTGCCCCAGCACGGCCGTGTCCCCAGCCCGTGGCTCTGAGTGCCACATCAGTCTGTCCCTAAGCACCTCCAGGGACCGTGACTCCACCACCTCCCTGGGCCTTCCACGGTCTGATCGCCCTTTCTGGGCAGAAATTCTTCCTAATGTTCAACCTGGACCTGCCTTGTGCAGCTTAAGGCTGTGTCCTCTTGTCCTGTCACTGGGAGAAGAGGTTGATCCCTGCCTCTGCTACAACCTCCTTTCAGGAATGTGATTTATGCTGGATTTATATATATAAATACATATTTGACAAACAGCTGGAGTCAAGTTATCAGTGTATTGTAATAACGGTTCCTCTTCTTATTTGGCATCAATCAGAAACCGCTTTTTCCAGCCATGAATGACCCCAATAAAAACATGAGACATTTTTAACACGTGTGGTTTCATCGGAAAAGGTGAGGAAAGTATTTTTCCGCGTGGTGATTGAGTTACCATCGAGCTGTAGGTGTCTGTCTGCTGCACCTGCAGCTGGAACCAGATATTCCAGAGCTCAGCACTCAACAGATACAGGCTGCATTGTCAAGTTGTGAGTTTTGCCAGAGGTCTCTGTCACGAGAAGCTGACAGCAGGACAAGACTTGAAGTTCTTGGATGTCTCCTCTGCTCAGTTCTGTGGCAGACTGTCCGTCTAATGCAGGCAGGAAATGGCCAAAATTAAACACAAACTGACATTAAATTCACACTTTTAGAACACTGTAGGCAAGCTCCAATTAGTAATTACCACTTATTTATTATGAACAAGTAGAATTCTAATTAGGCTGATTTGAGCCTCAGCTACTCCCTCAGATTGGATTGGCAATTAAGGTACTTCTTGTACTGGTAATTATGGTTTACCATGAAATTACTCTCCCTTCTACCCCCAAAAAAGCATCGAATTAGCTGTGAGTGGAATTATATTTATCACAGGAACCTGTGCAGTAGAGACTTTGCAAATAAATACAAACAATTAGAAAAACCACTCGGAGTGCTGTGCCAGCACAGTAATTAGGGTTTGAAGAGAGGAATTTTTGCTGAAGCCAGGCTGGCTGGGGTGGCAATCACGAGAAGCAGCCCTGAGGGTGTGTCCCAGCCTGGCTGTCCTGGTCCCCTCCCAGGAGCCGGCCCAGCAGAGGGAAGAAGGCAGAGAATGGAGTGTTCTACCAACGTGATCCTGGAGTGAGCAGGAAACTTTGGGAATTCACCAGTTTAGGGCTTTCTGAGATGTCACAGTGACCCCACAGTGGAGAACAGGCAGGTGACCAAGCTGGACCAACCCAAGGCTGGTGCAGGGTATTTCAGCAAAAAAAGTGTAAATAAAAGGAGAGCAAGCATGAGCTAAACCTGAATTGTTTTCCCTTTTCCAGAGAATTAAAAGACAAACTTCTTGTCATAATATTTGAATTCTAGTCCCTATAGCTGCAGTCGTTATTTCAGTGACAATTTCAGAGTGTAATGCTCTTCTGCAGGCTAATGAATAAGTCAGCTTCTGACCTTTTCTCTCCCCTTTCCTTCCAAAAATGCCATTGTCTCTGGCCTCGTAGCCAAAGTGTAGAGTTCTGTGCCACAGAGCTTTGGACTTTCAAAGATGGAACAACTGTCCCCCTTCATTCTCTCATTAACATTGGAAGGCCATATATAAACCAGTTGGGTTTATGTATCATCAGTATGGGATCATGGACTAAATACTGGTGTGTATAGATTTTAAAGGTCACTTTAATTAATTAAATAATTACTTTTTACTTTTAAAGTAGCAGCTTTGCCTCACCCACTGTGCAGAAATAGTGAACATTTTATGTTTCAACTTGTTTAGCCATCTAAATATGCACAAACATATTGAATTCCCTTTAGAATGTGAAGAATTGTTCCTAGTTTAGAGTCAAAGTGTTAAACTGCTTTCAACCATGGAAGCAACGGAAAAAAAAGTTTTGGATTTATAACTTTTCATACCTTGACCAGTTTTAGATCCGTGTTTGCAAGAGTAAGAATTGCCTCTCCCCAAAGATCATCTTCTCACCAAAGGAGTCAGCCCTAGGCCTTCAGATAACAGGGAGGTTGGGCTTGTTCATCAGTTTTGATCGATAATGGTGTATTTTCCAATCTCCGAGGTTTCCAACATGGTTCATGCTGCACAGGGTCTTGCTCTTATGGAATTTGCTCTCTGCTGCTGTTTCTCCACGGGCTGCAGCTCGGTTGGGAAGCCAGGCCATTCTGTATTTGTCCAAAGCAGAGCTGTGTGGGATGGTTTACGCTGCCAACGTCAGGTATTGAGGAACGGTTCAGAAAGAATCCTGCCAGAAACTCTCTCCTACAGCACAACCATTAGCACAAGAAAACCCCTTTTTTATTCTGTCATCTGCCATAGACTTTTGCCTGGAAGACTCTTTCCATGGGTTTATACCAGCAGGGTGTTCTTATTTGAGAGACATTTAATTCAATGGTTTTGTAGGGTAAGAATCTATTCCCAAATATAAAGGGTAGAAGAGATACAACAGCAGAGTTTTACAATAGAAATGGTCACGTTTGTACCAGTATAAACTGCTTGTACTCCCATCTCTGCATGCCTTGGATTTCATCCAAGAGAAAAGATTTCCCTTTTCTAGAAAGTAGAGACAAACAGAAAATTAACTTTTGGTACATCTGTCATGTGTAACCAGCATTGAGGGATGACTTATTAAATACATTGGTGGCTACTGTTTGCAGAACAAAGAAAAGGAGCTGGCAAAATGAATATATTACATATATTCTCCTCTGCTTATTGCCATGATTTTTATCATTTGCCAAGCATTAGAAATTAATCATTAAGGACTGATATTGCAGAAAAAGGATTATTTGTCACAGGAATCTGTGGGGTCTTTGTGTCTTGAGCACATATTCATAAATTTATCTAAAAACTCTGCACCCAAGTTGGTCTTCCTGTGCCTAAAAGCATTTATTTTTCAGAATAAATAATAAGTTTGGAGAAAACACCTAAATCCTCCATTTGCTATCTCTAAAATGAACACAAGAAAGATAGAATACAGGCAAAACAAAGGTTTGCCTCTCTTCCTTACGTCTGCAATGGAGTCACTGTGTGTGCGAGGGAGAAAAGGGAGAGTTGTAATGATTCTGTTCTTTCTGCTGCTCAAACATTCATAGGACGGCAAAATTTACTGACATATTTTGGAAAAAGAAAGGTGTTTCTTTGAAATGGGGGCTGGACTGTTCTCTGTAAAGTAATGTGAACTAATGTGTTATTTTTTTCATTACTTTTTTTTAATAGCATACCTAAATTTCAATCACGAGTCTAAGGCAACTCTTTTTTACCATTTCACTTAGATATGATTTTTGATCTTGAAAGGAATTAATAGTACAGTGAGGAATGCAATTCAAAGATAAACAGTAAAAACCAGTGGATTCGGAATGGCACAATAAATAATTAAGTTACAATTATTAATAAAAATGCTTGCCATTAAAGGAAAATAGACTGAAGATGTCCATAAATTCCCTTCACCAGACTTTATATAATGTATAATTCAAAATATGTTGACAAAAGAAAGCTCATAATCATTTGCCCACGTGTCTGTAAAATATGACATGATAATTCTTCCTATTTCAGTAAGAACAATCCACGATGCAGACAGCACAGAATAGAACATTTGTATCATAGTAACTCAAACTGCCCATTTAAGTTAGACAAATGAAAAAAATAGGCTGCAGCCCACACACTGTGGCCTGGCACGGAGCAGCACCCAAAGATGAATGCAGATGATGAGATTAATTTGTTGGGCCCTTACTTATCACCCAGAGGCTGAGGCTTCGTATATTCTGAGGTAATTTCCTGCTGCATGCCCGACGTGCTATTTCAGCTCGGCTCCAGCCAAACAGGGCAATTTACTGCAGCCAGAAGGGGCCAGAATGACCACATTTCACATTATTAAAATGTGCTCACAGCTCAGCCCTTTGACACCTGGAGTCTGCCATGGGCTCCTGCTGAGGCTGGCATGTGAAAAGTCTCTTTGCTTTGGTCTGCCTTGAGCCTGGTCCCTGGTGTCCCTGGGACATTTTGGACAAGAGAATCTCACGAGCTCTGGTGCACGATTTCCTTGTTTGCACTGCTCTGTGTGCTGGCATCTGTCTGAGCGTGATTTTTTAATGCAAATTTAGTGTATGGATTGGAAGAAGCACCCCAGTGCTACAGAAGCTCCTGTAGGGTCTGTAGGGTCACCCCTCACACACAGACAGTGTGAGGGACAGGGCTGGGACACTCCACATGGTCACACTGCCATATCCCACCTTTTTCTTCACTCTTTTCCTGGTGAAAGTGTGACCTGACTCATCCCAGTGGATGAATCATCCTAGTATTTGACCAATACTTTGGTGAGTTGCAGCTTAAAATGATTTTTTACAGGTAGCCATCACCTCTCTTCTGTCTGGAAGGTTCTGGATTCCTCCATCCTGATCCCTCCATCCCTCACTTCTGCCCCTCAGCAGCCACGAACGAGGCAGCTCCATCAGTCAGCCAGATGTGCCTGCAAAACCAAGCAGAGGTGCTCCATCATTTGTCTTTGACACACAGGAAGCTCTGTCTGCAATCACAAATTAACATGAACATTTCTCACAATTCAGTTTAATGTGCAGAGTAAATGGAGTTCAGTTTGGGGTTTTTTTAAACTTAAATAACAATATCTGTGGGACTCTTGTTTCCCTGTGTACAGTCCCTGGCGTGCTGTGTCCCTGAAGACAGAGCATGTCTGATAAATTTTTATTTTTATTTTTATTTACCAAGAATGGATTGTGTTCAGAAGTGTGTCCATCACACTACCTATCTATGTCCACCTCCTCATTTCAGCTGGAATTGGTTTTTCCTGTAAATGGCATTCACAGAAAGCTTTTTAGGCTTGACTGTTGGAAACAAAATCTCGTCCAGTACCCAGAGCCATTCTGAGTATTCATATACAGAATGGTGCTTGAGAGTTCAAAGAAAGAGGAGCAATTTATTTCTACTGAACTAGTTAGTATTTTGCTTTGTGGTATGAAAATAAGATATTGCTCTGATGGTGTTTGAAGTCAGTGAAAAAGCTTATTTTGACATCATTGCCTGGCTGTGGTGTTTCCACAGTATCTCAAGGACGCATTTCTGTGCATTTCTTTGCTTGTGGAACAGCTTTCCTTGCTGTACTTTCACAATCTAGTGGTACATGTTTTATGGTCAATAAAACACTCAATAATTTAACTCTCTCCAGCAGTATTGCTGGTGGATTATCCACCAGGCTTGCATGTGCTTTTGTGCTACATGGCATAAACAGCTGCCCAGTGCTGGGAGCAAGATAAGATGCAATTCTTCGAACTGCAGGAAGGACAGCACGAGTGAGTGACAGCAGCAAACCCGTGAGACTGGGGGAGACAACTTTAATTTATTTGTACAGCATGCAAGTGGAAGGGTCCTCACCTCCTGTTTGGGTAATGATAAATGACAAGATGTCGACAGTTATTAATTAAACTGCCTGGCATAGCAATGGACGTGAGGATAAGACCTAAGAAATGTGTAGCATTCCTCCTACCCCATCATGAGAATGAGGCCCCTGCTCTGTTCTCTGGCACAGCAGAGATTAGACTAAAGCATCAATATTCCACTACAAGCTGGCTACCTAGTAACTGCCTGAACACAGGGCCCTAAAAATTGAAATTCTCTCTCGTGTGATGTGCAGTAATTAAACTTCAGCATTCTTTCTGCAGGAAATGTTTCTCCTATGTTGTTCCCACAGATTGTGCTACCACAACAATTTTAGCCCCATGAACTATTAACCAATTATGAAGGGATTTTCTCAGTCTGCTTTAACCGAGGATCAAAGACAAAACCCAATTTTTTTCCTTGCCAGATATTGTAATTTAGGACACAAAACACCAAGCACACACAGGACTCATGGCTTTGGTCAGTTAAACAGAATGGACTCAGCAACTCAGACCCCTTTTCAGCTTTTCTGATTTGACTTGCCAATATTCCAGCTGCTTTTCTTCCACAACAAATGCATTACCACACAATTGCAATGTATTTATCCTATTCTACTTTCATTTATTTCTTTCAAATCTATATCCATTATGTATGTGCCTCTTGGAGCTAAGTATGTCTATATACTGCCCAGTAACTCAGAGTGAATTTTTTGAAAATTAACTGATTTTAAATTGCCGTGGGCTGCAGATGTGAGGAATCCTTCCATTATTACTGCTACATGGGTTTGTTCTGGATGATCAGCACGGCTTTTTTGGCCTTTCATAGGTAGAAGATCTTGTCTTAAACTGCGTGAGGACGATCTGGGTGATTGTCCTTTAAATACTGTCTTAGGATCCAGATGTCAAAAATCAGCACAGTTCCACTGAAAGCCGTATCAGTTGCTGCTATCTCTTGGGCATGACTTTCTTCTTACTTTTGTTTTTGTATTTTACTTTTTAAAAAGTTTTCTGCACCAGCCTTTCACCAGACTTGTGTGTGAGGTCTCCCTGAACAGCCAGGTCGTGTTTTAGACATTTCCCCAAGACCACCCATAAAAACATTTGCATGAATGCTCTTTGGCAGGTGTCATTCTATCTACATTCTAAATAGCAGAGCATCCTAAATACATATTAGAGTTTATATTTCCACCGTTTGCAGAGAAATGCAAGTAAATCCAAGGTCCTTTGGTGTGTCTGAATGTAACACATCGAAATAAGAGCGGTGTTTTTCAGCAAACAGAGAGTGATGGGACTGCTGACCAAAACAGAATTACATATTTGAGGGCTGTGTAGCTTAAAAGTAAATTGGATGTGGACTGAGCTTATTCTCATGTGCAAACTGTCAGGTCAGACTGAGCTACAAACCAGCTGCTCACACATCCAACGGCCACTTCGAGGTTCCAAACCCCCAAAATAATGAAAAACTAATTAAAACTAATTAAAATCCTTACAGACAGCATTCCAAATAGGAGAAAAGGATGTGTTTGAGGATGTGATGTTGAATTCTGAAATTATGGCAGTTTTCCCACTAAGGATGTCCTATTCATTTATTGCTGTCAGTGGCCTACTCTCCATTGAACATTTGCATTTATTAAGACTTTTCATTCCAAAAGTACTCTTGTTCCATTGCAGGTTCAATCCTTAGGACTGATTGTGACCCCTCAATGCCACATTGGAGATGTTACTGAAAAAATAAGTTCTAGAGAAATGTATATTTTCAAATGGGCCAATTTTTGACTCCTTGGAGGGCTCTGGACACCTCTGATTTGAAGATTAATTTATTTGAAGCCCATACTAGTTGGTGATCAGGCTTAAACACATATTTTGTCACTTCATTGGAAGTCTATGTCATTGTTTGTCTTCTCCCTCCCCTCAATAATTTCCTGATAGCACTACTTTTGTTTCTAGACATGCAGAAATTCAACAGGAGTGAGAAGTTTCTGGTTTTGAGTGCCACCCTTAATCTGAAGAACAATTTTAGGAGAAAACTATCACTTTTAAAACTAACTTCTCCTGCTAATTTGACTAGGGAAAAAAATAAGACCCTGCAAATAGCAAAACTCTCCAAATGGGAGAGTAATTACCTTAAATTAAGCCTTATTTCTGGTTATAAAAAAACCCCAACAAAACAACAAAACAACAACCACCCAATTCTAAAAGCATGTTGGGCAGACTGGAAGCATTAGAGTTAAATACTGGCCAGTTTATAGTGAAAGGGAAGGAAAAAGACAGGAGGAAGGAAGGAAGAAGAGATTAGAGAAATTGAGAGATGGAAATAGTCTCAGAGGAGCCACCGTGTCCCAAAACCTCTCCTAAGGGAAGTTTTTACACTGGAGAATCTGGAGGTCTGAATGAAGAATGACATCACTTATTTATGTAGCCAGAGCTGAGCTGTTTTCTTAATTGAAATAACCTCATGCTACAAGCATTAAATTGTTGGTGGAGTGATAATGATGTCTGGTTAATTTAGAGGCTTGATAACCATGAAATAAATACCTTTTTATTCCTTGGTTTGAGAGTACATTTAAATTGCCTGGAAAGCCATGAACTAGAAAGCTTCAATCTTAGGATTAACACTCCAAACAGCCTGGTGTGGGAGACCACAGCAGGGACATGCTTGGCTTTGGGTTTGTGACCCCAAGGACTTGGGACAATCTGGGACTTAGGACTCAGTCAAGGACATGGGGCTACTCCCCTTTGAGATGAAAATTATTTATAAAATCAGTGTTACCCTGATGGACAGTGTGCGCCCATCATGGGTGCAGCGCAGGGTCGTAAGAAAATTCACAATTTCAGTCTAAAGCTCCCAAGGGTCATGACAGGCCCTCTGGTATCAGCTGTAATCTATGTGGCCAATATAGGACAAAAATCCAGATTCGCATCGCACGCTGCCTCAGCTGGGAGGGCCAAAATGGAAGTTTATGGCTCCAGAAAGCTCAGAGCAATATTCCAACACCCACATAGGGTCTGCAGGAACGTGGGGAGGGCCCCTGTGTCAGTCTGGGGATAGGACGAGGGGCAATGCTTTCACACTGGAAGAGGTTTAGATTTTAGGAAGGAATTCTTCCCCATGAGGGTGGTGATGCCCTGGAAGAGCTGCCCAGGGAAGCTGTGGCTGCTCCATCCCTGGAACTGCTCAGTTCAGCTGCACGCTGCAATGTGGTAAAGGTGAGATGTTTTGAAGATTCTCTTTGTATTTGTTTTACCTCAGAATTAGATGAGTTTTACCTCTATTCAGGTTTTACTGATGAGTTTTGTTATCTTTCTACAGTAAGAACTTGTCCTCATAAAAGAACAGTGAAAGCTTTTAGGATTAAAAGAAATAACCAGTTCAGGATACATACAGCATCAGAAATGGTTAAGAGAGACAGAAGAATCAGCATTACTTCCTCCCTTTGGTCTTCAGATGCTCTATGTTTATTAAACTCTAGCAGGAGTAAAATTCATTTTGGTGAATAATATAAAAAAATACAGCAAAGCACCATATTCCAAATTCAATGCAATGGCAACAAGGCAGCATGAGCCTTGTCCACGAAAATCTGCTGCTGGACGCTACAACTCTCCAACATCCAGTGTCAAAACTCTTTCCACAATTCTGCAAAGAGAAATGTCAGTCCTTGAAAAAACTTGGAGCTGAATTGTGCTTTGATGGCTCTAAGACGGAAAGGGGAGCAGCTGCACTGTTTTGTGCAACGAAATAACATTAGCTGCGTGTGCTGCAAGTCCTGCAGCTTGTACTGGCTTTATTTTAAACACTGAGTTATTTTAAAAGTGGACCTGTCAAGGGGAGTTCCAGTTTATCAAATTTCAGGTTACAGCTGCACAGTATGTTCAATCCAAATTCCAGAGACATATAAATACGTTATATGATAATTTCAGGCTTTTGAGGCTGTTTATTATAGAAAAGTTGCTCTGTGTGCCCATATGCTGCACTAATTTGAGTGAAACAAGCTAATTATAAGTTGATGTCATATGGCTAAAAAAATACATGTTTATTCCTTCCGTATTTCACAACGCTGACTTTCTCAACCACGCTTGCAGAACACACATGTAATGTGTTTTCTGGGCTTAGGACCTCACTTTATTGTGCGATTTCTAATTAAAAAGCTGAACCTTGTGCAAAATCTTTGGGGCCTTGTGGGTACCAGCAGGCTCATTCTTCTTCAGGGAGGTTTATTTTTCACTGAATAATAGCAGAGTTGTATTTTTGCCAGAAAAAGAAATGAAGTAAGCACACTGACTATTTTAAGCCAGTGAATATATTGTAGAGAATGTGCCACAGTCTACACAAATTGTTGGGGGAAAGCAGATTTGGAGAAATCATGAATTTTGTCTGAAAAAAAAGTGCCTTGATTGCTTTTCTGGGGCCTGCCCATTATGGCAGTGGTTCAGTTCTGACAGGCAGCTGGCTCCAGCCAAGTGAGGGAAAAGCAGTGACCTATTACTGCTTCTGTCTCAGCAGCACCTAAATGATGCACAACTGTGCTATTTTATTGCAAAAATTCCAATGAAGACGTTCACTCTTGTTTGAAGAGTTTATAGTTCTGAAGAAAATCTGTTCTCTAATGTTTTTGTAGGAGGAGCACATAGCAGGTCCCTGTCCATTCTCTGAAAAGAGCTGAAAATATGTGATCTTGTGTAAAACAGAAACTCCAATTTCCTACACACACCATCTCAAACTCACAGACGGGGACACTATCTCCTCTTAATTCGTGCACACCTATATTAGAGGTTTAAAAAAAAGAGGGTGATGGCAAAAATAAATAAATAAATGAATGAACAACCCCAAATTCTCTGTCTGAAAAGAACACACATGGATGTGGGGGTGGAGGAGAATGTAGCAGTCTACCTCTGGAACATCCTGCAGTGTGATTTTTCCAGCTGTTTGCAAAACGCTACTAATTCCTATTCCTCTCCTGATAACGTAAATGGCAGAAGTGATGGTTGGAGGTGACTGTTTCAGGAGTAAAGGACACAGAGGACCAATCAGACCTGCAGACTGCTCATCTCATCCACTTTTAACCTGTGGTAAAACCAGCGAGCAGTCACTACGAACAGGATGGGTGTTGAGAGGAAATACAGCAGGAAAAGTGCCCCAGGACCCCCCATCCACTGGGATTCTGGTAAAAGCTTTTATAACTTACAAAGAATGAAACCTTACAGTGCAAGTCAGAAAAACTCAAGATTCTGAGGGGCAGTTTAACAGCAGGAAACATTTGCACTTTTGGTAGACACGAACTGTAGGGGAGAACATGGCTTTTTTGGGAAAAGGACCTTTTTCAGGTGAAATATTTGGGGCAAAGACATTACTGGTTCACCTGAAGCAGGCCTGGTACTTCTGAATTGCCTGAAACCCAGGATGAAGCCTGAGATGAAGTGGAGCAAATCTCTTTCACTGGCTTATCACAATCAACATTTTAAAACAATATTCCAGTGACTTTAGGTGCTCGTGAGACTGTGGAACAGCTTTGCAGAGAACTGCTCTGCTTTTCTCACTTCTGCAGCACCTGCAGGTGCTCACACTGAATTCTGAAAATTAAGCCCCAAGTGTCAAATCCATGAAGTCAAAGAGAAGTCTGGAAAATGTCATTGCAATTATGACAATGGCTTATTTTGGGTTTTTATAGGATATATTGAATCATAATAATGAAAGGACACTTATATAACTGGCTGTCTTGAAAAATCCACTCATCTTCACACCTGCATTGAAAGACCAGCATGCTCTGTGCAGTCCAAGCCCAGTTTTCTCTGATTTTATTGGAATATGTTTCCTAAACACTAAATGAAAACGAGCATAGGCCTATAATACCAAATAGTGAAAATTTTTAACTGTTGCTTGGCAGCACTTACAAGGGGATTCCACACTTATTTTTTTTATTTTTCTTTCTTTTCAATGAAAGAAATCTGAAGTAATCAGATTTCAGTCAAGAAATCTTGATTAAAAATTCACAGATTTATTGTTTTCTTTGATGGCTTTATCCAGTTGTGACCATATGAACCAGGAAACGTCACTCCCCCAGGGGAAGCAGAAATGAGAATACAGAAACACTTCTAAGCTACTCATCTGCCCAGGAAGACTTTTCCATGAGAAATATCCTGTACTAGAGCAAGAAGTGCCGGAATGGAGTTTCTTTAGAGATGTGTGGGTTGTTGGAATTAAGGACCTCGACACGTTCGATCATGGAAACTGGAGATGACACCCTGGCTGTTCTGTAAATCACTGGCTTTGCAGGAAATCAGATTTATGCTGGAGCTGAAAATCAAGGAGTCTTCCTATAATTAATAATTGTTTCTACTTTATTAACAATGTATTTAAAATTAAAAATAACAGACTAATATTTTTAAAGCAGTATTACTTCTCATTCTCTACAAGTTAAAACATTGCATAAATAACTTCTGGAAAAAAAATAAATACGTAATTCACTCTCTGAAATGATACCTTTTCTCTCTAGGTTCTGATCCCACATAAAATAATTGAAAAATCTATCAACATTGCAAATTTCCACATTTATATTATTTCAGCATAAATTCTACAGGACATTACAGTATGTGACAATTCACTTTCTAACAATATTTTTTAATGTAAAAACACAAACATTAGTCTGAGTGTTGAGAAGCTAAGTAAAGGAAAGTTGCTGCCAAACTAAAGAGTTATCAAAGCTGCATCAACTAAAGACTTCTCTAGAGGAATTCATGACTTAGCAGAGGCTCACTTTTAATGCAGAACCACCACCTTACTCACAGAGCTCAGTTTGCACAGTTATAGTGCTACGAAGTGTGGTGCCAGATAATCTGAACTCGACAGAACAGAAAACATAAATGGACATATCTAAGCTGATATTAAAGTCAAATGTGTTCTAGGAAATGAGGAGTAATCAGTATTTTTGATGCTAAACTATGTATGTTGTTAGCTGTTTACAGGACAAACATCAGTGATGTTAGCTGGTTTGAGAGGAGTATCTGTTTCATAAATCTGCTCCTTCTTGAATTGTCCCTAAAACAAATCATTGCTCCTAAATCAATATGGTTTTGGTTGCCAAATCTCAGCTTTGAATCTGTTGATCCCATACTCTTTCAATTAAAAGTGTGAAATAGATTTGTCACACTTTTACTTCTGTTTTGAGGACGCTAGTGTCAGATTTTGATTTCTGTGTTTGAGAGGAAACACCTGGTGTGTGAGGACATCTGACAGTATGGTAATTTCCCAGCAATTTGACTTCATTCACCATAACTCGAAATCCCTGCTACCCCAAACTGTCCACGGCTCATTCAGAGAGTGCCAACTCTCCTGGTGCTTCCCTAATTGCGAGCTTGTCCTGCATCATGGCACTTGTCTGGGCAAGGGATCTCAGTGTTCTTTTCACATAAAGTGAGTGGAATGATTTCTAGCCAAGCTTGATTGTCACCGTAACAGCTTCACTTTCCTCTGCCTTCCTACTTAGACCAGACACACAAACTCACGTGAACCCCCAAGGTGCCCCTCCAGCCACCTCCAGCTCGCTTTATCTCATTCCCTTATCAGACCATAAGTGCTATAATCTGATCGGTTTTTGTCTATGTGAGCCTTTGACCCAGCGTAGCAGAAGGAATTGGAACCTACTGCAGTCAGAACATCATGCTGTGACCTCTGAGTGCCTTTTGATGGTTTACAAAACATCCAGAGCTGCCAGTCTGTGTCACCCAGAGCCACCTCCTAATAAGCATTTTCTAGCTCATGCTGGTTGGATTTGCCGCTCCTGGCTCGGGACAGATGGGGCTTCTTGTTCTTCTGAGGCCTGGCCGTTTCCTTCCCGAAGTCCTTCAGCTCCGACTGGTTGTGGTAGCGAGTGTAGCGCTTGCACTTGCAGGCTGTGACGGCCCGGAATTTGTGAGTCCGCATCTCCTGCTCGGGACAGGCCATCTGGATGCGCTGCGTGCGGCTGTGCGCGGGGATGCAGCGATAATCCAGAGAGTTCTGACGCCACCACTTGCCTCTGCCGATGGAGTTGGGCAGGAGGTGCGAGGGCAAGCACTGGCCCGAGCACACGAGCTCCTTGACGGGTTTGATGCTGCGGCACGGCCCCTCGGTCACGTAGCGCGTGGTGCGCATCTCCCGGCAGCTGAACTCGGAGGCATCTGCAAACAAGAATCGTTCCGTTAATAACCGACCGCTTTCCTTTCGAGAAAGCGCTTTTTGGTTTCTGGAGCAGGTGTCTCTCTGAGCTGGGTACAAGCTGAATGCTTTGAACGGCAGGTTTTCTGGAGAAATAGCTCAAAAGACTCACTCGTGCAGCCTCTGGCTATCTGGCTGCTCTGGTTGTGAGACCCTTGAATAACAATGGACAAATTGGGGAATAAAATCCACCAGGTGATTTCATGTCAGTGTTGGGCAGGGGGAAATGGAGCTTCGGGAGTGCAGCCCCAGCAGCAGCTGCTGCTTCTCGGGAAATTTGAACAGAGTTCTCCTGGCTTCATTTATCCATGGGCACCCCCTTCCCCCAGCTCTAGTTTAACTCTATTGACTTCAGCTGTAGACTCCAGATTTAAATCCTTTTGCTACTAAAAAAGTGTTCTTTAAGTGATTTTTAGCTTGCATAATGTGTTTCAGGTGAGAGGAATCGCAGGTGACAACAGCACTAAGGAATTCCCACTATTCAGGCATTACCTTTTCCAAGTTTACTGCTCTCTCTGGTAATTCCACATGTCCCACATAGTTTCCTTCAGACAGCTAGAGGCATCTTCTGGCTATTAGGAACCTTACAGATTTTTTCCTCTCCGTTTTCTCAATGGATAACTATAGGCTAACGAAGCATTGGAAAATACAAGATTTTTTAGCACTAAGTGTTTAGAAGCTTTCCAATTGTAGGAACAGAACTTTTCTCAAAAGTGACTCTTTTCCCAAATGACATGCTTGGTTAATTGACTTGTTGGGAAGCCACAAAATTTGATTTTTAAGTGTCTATCAAACAACTTCATCTAGATAAATGCATATTAAAGTTCTTCTTTTAGTCAAAAGGACAGTTTTAACTCAGGAGCACTACTTGTGGTGGAAGCCTTCAACCCACAGAGAAAGCTGTCTGCTAGGCCCATTCTCCTCACTGTGCACAAGGTGGTTCCCTCTTTAGTTCAGCAAAAGAGAATTCTGACCCTGAATCATTAGTGGCAGAACAGCATTTGTACAGGCATTTTAATTTCTGGTTTTCCTGTGAGTACAGAAACAGGACTTTTGGTGCTCAGATTTCTATTTGTCAAAGTACAGCTAGCAAGATTTCATTGTTTAAAAGTTTGGAGGACTGCATTAATGACATTAAACAATCCTTGTCAGCTGTGACAAAAATACTGGCAACTGAACTCCACGTGCACTTAGTCTAATACTCCCACATTCCCTAAGCATCTAAGAAAATTATGTCTGTCTGGAAAAAAACCCAAAAAAAAGCATTGAATAGGTGTTTTGTACGCCATAATGCACAGGCAGATACTGTTAAATACCCAGGCATTTCCCTCAGCTCTATAGGCCTATATCATGTGCATTATGTCCTGTCCTGTAAGTGCTGTGCAGGTTGAACAAAGTGCAAAATCATTCATGGTCTTGTGCATCCTCCTATGTTCCACACAGGTCTGGCCACTTTGGGTCATAATTTTGATTCCTTATGTTAAAGACGCCAAAATGAGCATGCAAGGCCACTGTGTATCTTAAACAACTGTCCAGTCTCCTTCACTCTTCGATTTCTTAAGTAAATGCCCTTTCCACTTCAAAAAATATGCACATATCAGTGGGGCAGATTCCCATCACCTGATGTCAGAGTAGTGAGAGGCTAAAAAATGAAGGTATTCAGATGTGACATGAAAACCAAGCTGCTCTGACCTGGGGCTGGTGGGGCTGCCTGGGAGAAACAGGGTGCTCCCCCTCCCAGGAATTTAAGAACTCTTTAAGGTCATACTCTCAAAAGTATTACTTCTTTTTTTTTTCTTCTTTTTCTTTTACAGTATTGTTAACCCTATGGTTTTAAATGCCTTAACTGGCAGCTGCAGCAGAAATTCACAATTGCCTTCCAGGTGTCCCCAGGAAAAGAAGGCTGGCTAAGATCTGCAATGCACAACAGAGGAAACTCTAAGTTTGATCTGTTGCTGAGCTGCTCTGTGCTTTATGCTGTGTGTCTGGGGGACCAAGCTTGCCCTATTTTCCAGTGGAAAACTTTTTTAAAGCTACCTTTCTCTGTTTGGTGTTAGCTTTGCACCTTCTGTCTCTCTGTCTCTCAGGTTTGTGTTTTGCATCTATGCTAAAGTCAGACATTTGGTCAAGTGCAGTGATAACAGAGCATGGAGCATTTTTGGCTGCTGGAATCTCACTGAAGATCTGTCTGTCAGCAAAGGACACTGCTCCCATCCTCGATGTGCCATTTTTGATGTGTGATCTTAGTCACAACTAGTGTGGATTTTCCTAAATATTAAGAATTTATATCATTGTCTCCACTGTCAACTCATTTCCCCATCCTAATATTAAAGAGAGAAAGATGAGTTGTGAGGTTTCCTCACAATGCTTGGAAGCACAAAACACAGAGAAGTGTTAAATAATATCTACTTCAGGTTTTATGTATTGGAGTTGTCTGCAGAGAGCAGCTGGGCAGAGCAGCAATGATGTTTTCATCAGTAAACTCCAATATATCCTTTCTAATGTTTATATTCACACTCTTCAACAGTAGATGTAAATCCCTATCCCTTAAAGCAGTTGGGCCACACCCAGAAGTGTTAATAAACAAACTTATACGATAACAAGTATTCTTTTACAAATTGTCTGCTACGGTCCAAAACAGCAATAATGAGATTTTTCTTACCGTTAGGGTCTGGAGCTTGTTGTATGTGTCTTCCTCCATGTTTTGCCTGATTCATTGTGTTGTTGTTGCTGAAAGTCTGCTCCATCGGTGTTTCGGTATTTTCAGTGATCTCAGGAATGATTTCTGTAGCATCATTTTTGAACATCTGCCACCCTCCCGCAGACTGAAATGTAATTTGTGTCACGACGCAGACGGCGCACACAGCCCAGGAGATCTGCATGGTGGCAGCTCACAGAGCAGCTTTCAGCACCCTGACAGTCTCAGATCCCAGGCAAAGGCACATTATTCCCCTTTTTAAAATCCTTTTTAGAACCAAGCCAGCCAATGGCTATACAAAGTGGGAAGGGCCAGACAGCAACTCATTCATCTCAGCTTTTGTCAGTGTGAAATAAAATGGGTTTGTGGGGGTGGGTTAGTGACAATATTTTACAACTTTAATGCAAAAACTTATCATATTGACTTAATTTTTGAGCCTGGCAACAAATGCTGATAGACAAGACTACCATTAATTGTAACCTGACATATCTTTCTAACAGTTTTTTTTTCTAACAATGATATAATTAAAACCTGCTTCTACCTCCATCCATATTTGAAACTTCAGTTATTGTATTTTCCAAAAGTTTTTCAGACTTTTTACTTTTGCTCTTGTTATTCCTCTTCCTTTTGCTCTCTGTATGAAGTAAGTAAATCTAGAAACTGCTTTTCAGTCTCTGCATGGAAATGATTAGGGTTAGGGTAGCTTTTTTTCCCTTTCCAAAACAAGGAGCTCTACATTTTGTTTCACAAATACACTGGAAGAAAGAGGGAAGAGCTTTATTTCAAGATGAGAAGTTGTTGTGTTTACTTTTCCATAAAAATAGTTATTTGGAATACATTTTTTAGGCTAAACAGCCAGAATGTTGTACATCATATTTTTTTATGTGCTCTTTCTCACATTTTTAATGCTTAGGAAAAAAAACAAACCCTAAAACGTGTTTGCATTTGCTTTAAATTCATTGCATACTACTACTTCTGCTGACATCCTGTGGAAGTGCTGAATACAGGACAGTTTTTTTATTCTAAACACAAGAACGTGGCCAGACTGATTTCCAGTCATGGTATCACCAACAAAAAGAGAGAACTGATGACTTTATGTCTAGGGCATCTATGCCTAAGATGTATTCATGTATCATCTTTTAAAATCTCATCTATGGAGTTCCTCCTTGCAAAAACAAGACGATAGTGGTGATAATATCATCATTTCTGTGTCTCAAGACCACATACACTTTCAGGGTATGATGTTAGGCTAAAAACATTAATTAGAAAGCACCTCAGCCTTTACTAAGGTTAGATACCCTGCTGAACTCATCACAGCTACTGAGAACAAAATGTTTGCTTAAAGCAGTACAGGGACACATGTGTGTTACTGCCACGCTTGTCACACACTTTCTCATGAAAATATTTCCTGTAGAAGAGATTAAAAAACGATTCTGACTTACCCTTATTACTGTAAGACTCAGAATGGCTCGCACACCATTCTGACAATTCCCCTGATGGGGAACAGAAAAGAGGTGCCACCAGCTTTCACCTGTAGCTGTGTTCTGCCTTGGTGTGCCCTTGATCCTAAACAACATCAAGGACCTGAGCACATTTCATCAGCCCCACACACAGCAGATGCACCAGGGCTGCTGAGGATGAGTCTCAGCACACCTGCTCTCTACAGTGGTCCTTGCCTAAAATATCGGCATCTGAACTATACTGTAAGGTGTTTTCCTCCCGAGTCTTTTGCTCAGCCCAAAATTAGAAATGGGCATTCTCAGAAGTGCTCTCCTTTCCAAACACTCCAAAGAATATCTAGAAGAAATCATGCATTGTGTTCCATACAACAGTGTGCCTTTACTGTCAGTTGCCCTTCCTCCTTTCCTCCAGCCCCCATCTTAGGCATCCTCCCATCTCAGAAATTACTCTGTTTTTATTGAGAATACAACATACTATTTTCTTTCTACAAGACTTTTTTTTCTTCAGCCAGTCAGGATATATTCTTAATATATTCTTTAATACAGGCTGTTTTGTACAATCTGTATTACAAACAACAATTATTGTCTGTAACAAATATTTGTATTTGTTACAGACAATAATTTGCTTCTAATATGTTGATTTTTTTCTTTATAACCATCATCATCATCATCATTGGCACTGATTATCTTTCATTACTAGCCTCCTCCTTTTTTCAAAGCAGTTAATGATGTATTCACAAATACAGGAAACCCAAACTCTCAACTATTGCAAATGTTCTTCTAAGCATAATTTTGCTTACTTACAAGTAAACCTATTTTTGGCTTAGAGCTAAACTGAACAAGTCGTGAAGGACTTGAAGTCCTGAAGGAGCAGGAACTAAACAAAGATTCTGGTATTATTGTTGTCAGACAGGAATAGCACCGCGTATGGGCATTCACCAACAGAGACCTTGTCCAAAGTGACATCGCAGCTCGTGGCACCACGGAGCACGGCTGAAAAGCAGGACAGGAGAGCAGAACACAGCTGAGTACTGGCAATCACTGAATCATTTCTACCTATTCACTCCCCTGTTTAAATGCCTTCAGAATTGTATGTATCCACCAAAACTCAGTTTCTGTTAACTTCTTTTCAGGTAATATCTGCCTAAAGAATATTTCCAAAAGCTGTCATTGTCAGTGCAGGCCTACTAGAGAGAATCTCATTTAGAGTAATCAACTGTCACATAAAACATAAAAATTTTCTTGTTGTAGCTTCTCTCAAGTATGTAAAAAATTCCCTATATTAGCTGTATCTATATTCATCTGTATAACCCATTGGGAGAAATAATACCAAAAAGATTTCTGAATGTAAAAATCCAAAGCTATGTTTAGCCTGTGGCTTAAATCTTCTTGTCCATAAGCTAGGAAGGCAGCCTAATAGATGCCAGAAAATAGCCCAAATCTCACAGACGTTAAGATTCCTTAACTGCAAAACGATTCTTTCACACACTGTAGCTGCTTGCCTGCTCACAGTCCTTTCTGCACCAAAGCAGACACGGTCTGTGCTGCAGCCTCCCACAAAACTTAATTTTTGTGCTGTTAATGAAGCATAGGACAAAAAAAAAAAAAAAGAGTTATCAAGGATAGTCTGTACTCAGAATGAAACCTCTCCTACCAGGGTGGGACTGATATGGGAGCCCTTGTGTTCAGAACTGAGATGTTATTTTCTGAGCTGAAAAATATCATCCTTAGTCACGAGTTGTGGTTTGCCCACAGCCAGTAGCCAAACCCACGCTCACACACTCCCCACCAAGTGGGATTGGGAAGAGAATGTGAAGGGTAAAAGCCACGGGTTGAGCTAAAGACATTGTAATAGGAAAAGCAGAAGCCAGGCATGCAAAGCACAGACAGGAACGAGTTCCCTGCCTCCTCCGGGCACGCAGGTGTGTCCAGGCAGCTCCGGGCAGCAGGACCACACCACGTGGAACTGCTGCTTGGGAAGACAAACACCATCACTCCAAATTTTGGATGCTGAGCACGCTGCCAAATGGTCTGGAACATCCATTTGGTCCCCTGGGGTCAGCTGTCTCAGGGAGTCTCCCCCCATTTCCCACACCCTCAGCCCCTCCCCAGCTACGAGATGCAGAAAAGGCCTTGGCTCTGGGTAAGCCCCGCTCAGCAACAACAAAAACATCTCTGTAAGATCATCACTGTGTTCAGCACAAACCCAAAACGCAGCCCCTTTGCAGACACTGGGAATAAAATGAACTCTGCCCCGGCCAAACCCAGTCCAGTTATTCTAAGAAGGAATCAGATATTAGGGGAGCAGGTACAAGGATTTAATTGGCATCTTGTACTCAGCCTGAGTCCATTGCTGCTGCTTTCTGAACTCAAGCATCTGTCCTGAAACGCCTGCACTGCAACACTGCCATGAAGGCAGAGACATCTAAACCGGTTTCTGAAATTGCTGCAGTCACTTCCAGCTTCAGGTGCTCACTCTGCCCACACCTGGGCCAAAGGGGCTGTGTTCAGTAGCCGAGCCCTAAGCTGTAAAGGTGCAACCTGAGCATTGTGGACAATGGCTCATGCTTCACACACTGCCCAGGAATTCAGTTTTGACATGGTCAAGAACTTTGCTTCTCAAACAGGGCTTTTATTTTTCCCATGATGCAGCCTTTCCCAAGCAGCTTTTAGCTGTCTCATAAGAATTCTGCAGTGTCACATACTACAGTGTGAATAGCACAGTCTGAATGCTGCGGTGTGATCTCCTGCAAGGAGCCAAAATAAATGGATTCTTAGTATTCTCCTACCAGAGACTGATAAATCATTCTGGTGGTTTGCCCTTTTCAGTAATAAGAATACACTGGATTCACACAATAGCATTGTTCAGGGATTCAGTGATGACTCTCTAAGGAAGAATAACAAGCCTACAGCTCCATCTGGTGAGTCAGCTAGCCAGCAACATTGGAATTCAAATTAAAACATGCAACCAACACTTATTTCCAGGATTTATTTGCAGAAGAAATTAATAGGACACTAATTATCACCAGAAAATCCTTAAAAGATACCTCTCAGACTTGTTCTATTTCTAGTTTTACTCATTGGTGAATGCGTAAAAGTAATTTTAGAAGAAACCTCTGTACTAAACTAAGAAAGATTCCATTAGATAGTCTCTCTGTGCTAAAAACATGACAGTGAACTAGAAGAACTAATATAAAAACAAAAGAAGGTAAAGTCCTGCTTCTTCTTCTGGCATCAGAGATTTAACTAGTTCTGGACAACAGAAGGCAGATCAATGAAAGCTCAGCACCCAAGAATGTTATTACAATACAATGTTTTGTGGCTGCTAGTTCTACACTCAGGTGCTATTAATTCTAAGTTTGAAATAACTTCATGAAATGTTCACTTTTCAGCAGTGCAACATACTCACATGATGGTTCTGGCAGTACCTATGGTGCAGAGTTGCATGCTTGGTACAACACTTGTCAACACTGCAGTCTCACTGCAGGACTAAAGGATGAGGACAGAACTATGTTTTTTTTTTTTCCTTTCAATCTTAATTTTTAGTTACAGACTTCTTTCCTGTACTTATTCATCAGCTACAAAAGATTTAGTTCAGTGTAAGTAGGTGAATATAGTTTCACATGTATCATCATTTTGTCTATTTGGACTTTCATCTTTGCTCCCTGTTGTAAAGTAGGAGTAGCTTCTCACCTTCTCTCTTCCCCCCTCTCTAACTTCACTAACTCTTAAGTGTAAAACCCCCTAAGCTATTGCTTTTTCTTTCATTGTGCTAGATTTGACATGGCAGATATCTTTGTTCCATGACAGATGTGTGTTTTATAGAGCCACCATCCTGACTCCACAGTACTACCTACACAAAAATTACCACACTGCTATTCAGGATAAACATATTAATGTAAATCCTGATTACATTATTTTAGCTGTGGCCAAGAAGTTTCAACAAACAGTTCTTTTACAATGTATCTTCCTGAATTAGCACGTTTGTACCGAATATCGCACAGCAAAGGGCAGGTGCACAGCAATTTCAGAGGAATACAAACTTCTATTTATTCCAATACTTTCCCAATTCCATATTACATGGAAAGAAAGCTCTAATTCCCATGTTTTATACAATCTTTCCTTCCACAATCAGAAAGAGAAATTTAGAAGTATACAGCGTATCACTGTGGATTAGAGGCATACAAGATCTTCCGGGCCAGCTAAAATGGGCAGAGGAATTTGCAACATGGCTGTACCTGGAGAGCAGGACTAAAAGAGGAAGGGTGTGATCCATTAATGCAGCAGTGGTCTGACATTCAAACTATTTTTAGCCTAGTCTAAAAGCAGAAATGGTTTCATTACTGAGTTGCCTATCAGTAACTGAAAATACAATATACTGCCTCACTTTTAAAACCAATTTATAACGTTATCTTACTTATGCCTCTCCACCCTCCTATTACAAAACATTTGCTAAATCGGTTTTGTTAGATGGAGACAAATGGACTAGTTACCATTAAAGTGACCAGTGTCCCATGAAGTAAAAGATTATCTTGAATGTAAGAACACATTCCCCTCTGTTTTGATTTCCCCTATTTCTTGAAACTGACAGCTACAGAAACAGCCACAAGATAAATAGACTCAATTTTAATAAACCATTCTGGTTCCAGTCTGACAACCACAGTCCAATCTACCCAAGAGTAACGAAGTTCTAATGCCTCATGGTTTCTTAGCTCTTTAACAGACTGGAATACTGAGTTCCAAGTAACAGGTGAAAGACAAAGTGCATCCACATGAATTTCCTTTTTTTCCTTATAGTACAGATAGGTGTTAAGAACACATGCTGTGAGACAAGACCAAAAAAAAAATCTATGCTTATAGTAAAAATTTTAAAAGGGTAATTTATAAACTAGACTGCAGTATGAAAAGTCAGTATGTAAAAAAGATAAGGCCAGTTTTCCTATTTCTAAAGCCACTATTCCTGTTTCACATAACATGAAATTAGTAACTAGAAATTTTGAAGAAGCAATTCATTTACTCCTGATTAAATGGATTAATGGGAGAAAGCAAACAGGTACGTAATTAGCTAGTGGGATTGACTACTGCTTATTATTACTGAACCATCCTGATTCAAACAAGCACTGAGTGCTGACTGACTGTAGAGAATTGACAGGAAACATCGATGGAGAGTGCTCCCCAAGTGTCACACAACGGGGAAAAGGCTACTTGATTTGGCAGTTCCATCCTGTGGAAGGAAAAACAGGAAGACTGGTGCTCAAGCAGAATAATCACCTTGAGTTTAACTTCAAGAAGTTCCTTTGTCATACAGAACTTCCCCCTGCCACTCCCACATCTCCAAACCACAGAAACCCAACAGGAGTAAAACAATGTATGATGTCCTTTGTGATTTTTGAATACTAAACTGAGTAGACAAAACTAGATCTCGGATTACATGTGTTACTAAGTGTTTCTGTTTAAAATAGTGTGTAGACTTTTCATTCTAGAACGACATTAAAGGTAAGAACGGAACACAGTTACCCTGGTTTCTGTTAGTTTAACCAACAATCCCGAGTTTGTAGTGAGGATCATTTGCATTACTAAACACAGTACTGTGTACTAACTCGCAGGAACACATTCACACACTAAGTCAGTCAAGTGCAAACAAAGCTCCCTCTCCCAACACTCCAATGACTCAGTTCATCTGTATGGCAAACAGAATCAAGACATCATTTATTATAATAGAAAGTAAATACTTCCTATACAATGTGGTACATTACAATGCTCATTTCTATTTAATGATGCCATGCAAGCAATCCAAGAAGTCAAGAGTGTTCTGCTTTGTAAGCAGACCCGTGCTGCCCTACTGGAAGTAATCTCCATTTGTGGTCATTCCATTCTGTGTTACTAAAGAGTGATAGTAAAGAAGAGATAGACACTGTAAGTCCATAAAAGCTTTGAAAGCCATTATATTCAGATACTTAGGACTTAATTATACATCCACTACAAGCACTTCTAAATATTATTTCTTCCTTGTTCAAGTTTTTCCCTCAGCATTTGCTCTTGACGTTTTTTTCTAGTGATGATTTTGAAATAAAAAGAGCATTTAATAACAGACTATTCCATGTCAATAGTAACAGCAAGAGATACAACTATTCTTGGAAATACAGTGTGAATCAAGAATGGGCTCTGAGTGGCTTTACTACCACACACTGTGTACTGCATAAATCCACACCAAACACTGCATGCACTTCATTTTCCCAGTGAGTGCATCGGTGCATTTGTACATAAGCTTCTCCATTCCTTGAAGCTCCTACATTCAAACTTTAGGCACCCGTGTGCATGAAAAAGAAGCTTTAGAAATTACAGTGCTCCTGTGAAGAGTGAGTGGAGATGTGTTGGGGCTTTCAGAAACTGGTGCCCTGGTAAGATTAAAGACAAGGCTTAAACGAACCACATTCAATGTCAATGCAAACCATATATGCTATGGAGTCTGCAGGGGCTCTGAAATACATGTGAAGACAGCTGTTACCACTGGAGTTATCCCTCATCCCTCTAGAAACATCTCTTTATTGCAAAAGCTCCAAACAGTGACAATTTTGTACCACCTTGAAAGACAGTCACAGAGTTCAAGAAAGATACTTTCACTAGACAAGCAGGAATTCTGCCTCGCTTTAGCTTGGTGGTTGAAAGTTGGGTCTCTAAAGCATTTAAGACATCTTCTAAAGGTTTGAGAAACTTAAAAAAAATACTGCAGTGCTCCGTTCTAGGGCTTGATTTTGCCCTCCTTCACTAATCGCTCATTGAGTTGGCACAGCTGCCTTAGGAAGCCGTCGTTGGGGCCAATCTCTCGCTTCTGCCGGACAGTGCAGAGGGCAGACTTGACATCCATGTTCTGCCGGAGCATGAGGTAGGCGATGACCAGCGTGGGAGAGCGGCTGTAGCCCTCACGGCAGTGCACAAACACTTGTCCTGCAGGGAAGACAGGGCACAGTTTGGGTCACAGTGGAATATAGGTTGAAAAGCAATATGAAATATCTAGGATATAAACTGTAGTAATATTAGTCCTTTGGCAGCTTGAGAACTGAGTTCCAAGTGCTATAGGAGACATGGAGAAGTTGGAAGAAAGGTGCTCTCACTCTGTTAGTAGCTACACAGTCTGTGACCAAGGATAATGCAAAACAAAAAAAAAAATAGGTTGCATATCAAACAATCTCACTAAAATGTATTTGCTACTATATTACAAGAGTCAAACTATATCTAATTACTGCACTTCTCCAGTCCTTTGTGGTTTAGACAAGCTTTGCCCCTAAAGACGAGCAGCACTGAAGAGCACAAAGAAATGAAGTTTCAAATACAGTGAAAACAAATACGCTGTTTGCCACGTACTGCATCTCTTCAAAGATACCCAGCCTTTTTGCTGCATTGCTGCCAATGACTGCACTAACTCTGTGCTGCATCACACCTGGCTACTTCCCTGGCCATTTATGAAGCCACATTAACACTCAAGTAGATGAAGCTGCCTACTGTGCAGAAACAAGAGCCAGAAATACCTACTTAAGCTGTTCATCAGCACCAATAAAGTGCTCCCAGCTAACTGATTAGGGAACTCATTCTACATTTTAGGTGGGTGGCATTGAGTTTGCATGGCAACATTTTAGTGGTGGTGAGGGCTACAGGGGGTGCTTTCTGTGAGAAGATGCCAGAGGCTTCCCCTGTATCCAAAACAAGCCAGGGCCAGGCTGGATCCAAGACAGACCTTCCAAAGCTAAACCCAACAGTGATAGTGGTAGCACCTCTGGGGTAACATATTTAAGATGGGGAAAAAAACCTGCTGCACAACAGCAGGTAATGGGAGGAGTGAGAATATGTGAAAAAAACTCTGCAGACACCTAGGTCAGTGAAGGCAGAAGAGGAGAAGGCATTCCAGGCACTGGAGAGAAGATTCCCCTGCAGCCTGTAGGGAAGACCAGGACAGGCTGTCCCCCTGCAACCCATGGAGGTCCACGGGAGAGCAGAGATACACCCGCAGCCCTTGGGGGACCCCTCGCCAGTGCCAGAGCCAGGGGGATACGCCCAAAGGAGGCCATGACCCCATGGGAAGGCTGCATTGGAGCAGGTTCTTGGCAGGACCTGTGGCTCCATGGACAGAGGAACACGTGCTGGAACAGGTTTTCAGGCAGGACCTGTGGAAGACCTGCACTAAAGCAACCTGTGGAAGAAGGGACCCACACTGGAGCAGTCAATGCAAAACTGCAGCCTCTGGGAAGGCCTCACATTGGAGAACTTCCTGGATGTCTCCTGTGGGTGAGACAAGCAGGGGAAAAAAAATGAAGAGGAAGGAGCAGTAAAGACTGTAATCACCATTCCCTGTCCCTTTGTGCTGCTTGGGATGAGGAGGGAGAGAAAACAGGGAATGAAGCTGAACATTGAAAGAAAGGAGGGGTAGAGGGAAGGTCTTTTAAGGTTTGGTTTTGTTACTCATTATTCCACTCTGATTTAATTAGTATTATGTGACATCAACTTCCTCAAATTGAGTCTGCTTTGCCTGTGATAGTAACTGCTGGGTGATCTTCCTGTCCTTATTTTGATCCAGGAGTCTCTTGTTGTATTTTTCTCCCCCTGTCCAGCTGAGGAGGGGATGTGATAGCGTGGCTTGGTATCCAGCGAAGGTTAGCCCACCACATGGGTAAATCCTACAGCTGGTATCCAAAAATAAAAAAGCAGGCCATTGCTCCCTTTGAGAAATATAACCTGATTTTATTGTTTCTCAGCTGCTTCCTCTTTGACCTGCTTTTCCAGACAAAAGTTTTCCCCTTCCCAAATGCACTGGGACATGTGGCCCCAGTCTACTCCCCAGAGTAAATAATTTTTTGAGACAAGAAAAGAGCTGAACCGCGCACACACACACACACACACACTTATCATAACCACACCTTGCTTTGAACCACACCAACAGAAACCCTGTTTGCCTTAAACAGCAAAAGCTTCACAGCTCAAGGCAAATCACTAGCATGGTAAAAGAGCTAAAACAATTAATTCTCAACATTTCTTGAGAGCCTGTAGGCATAAATTAGCAAAATTTAGAGATTCTTGGTCATATACATGGAAGAGAATTGACTTTTCTGCAAATGGCCAGAAACAAAAAGGTTTCTAGCCTTTCTCTGTGAAAGGCAGCGTCTTAGGGGCTGCCTTCCAGAACTTCATGCACTAAAGACTAAAATGAAATTGAGGGAGAATACTATTATACCCCTCTTCACTATCCTTCTCTACCCTCCAATGTCAAACAAAACTAACAATTTGCAGTAGCCAGTTAATCTTAAAACGGCCTCCAACATCAATCAAAGTTCCTCTTTGTTTAGCACAGTTAAAAAAAACAGTGGTGGGCGTGGCAGACAACTACTAAAACTGAAAGAATCAGCAAACAGAACTGCTATGCAAAATCAGATTGACTCTGCAACTATTTAGATCAAACTGAGCAGGTCCAGTCACGGCACAGCACACCCTGCTTTCCTCTTGCAGCCTGTTTCAGTGAGGCACAATGCTAACTGCAAGAGTTGCATTTCAATTTTTAGAACTTTTTATGCTCCACCAAACTAGATGTAAAATTTATTTCCACCTGTCAAAACCCACATCACAGCTCCAGTACCTCTTTGCCCATTTCAGAGAAAGAACTTCTAGAATTCTGGGAATGGTCATTCCTCCTATTTAATGTTCAGTCACTAAACAAGACAGAAATGAAGCATGTATAGAAATAACTGGTACGTTTTAATAGTCACACCACAAACGCCATCTGTCCCACTGCACCATGACCTAGGATTTCTGCTCCCAGGAAACAGAGAAATGTGGAAATAAACAACATTACAAATATAACCTTCAGCTTTCCTGCAATCCTAGGAAACAGAGGCAATCAACACATAAAAAAATGTAATGACTTAACATAATAAAAACTGCAAGGTGACAGTCTCTATTCTTACTGTACATTTGGAAAAAGCCCCATGTAACAGGCCACATGAGTACTCTTCAGTACTTGCATTATTTGTATTGCTTCTGCATTTGAATTGTACTTTCTAATGTCCTAAAACAACTTTTAGACGCTGAAGTTACTTTTTAAAAAGTATTTTTAACGTGATTTAGCACTTCTAAGGAAAAATAAAAACGTATCTTCCCAGAAAAGACACTATTATAAGATGCAGCAGCTGTTTCCCATTTCAAAGTCACCCCTACAGTGACAGACTTCCCTTTGCCATATACCAGAGACCTACATGAATAAACAGAAGACTAAGCTGTCTTATTGTATATTCTTGTGTCTTTTATTCAGGGCCTTCATCTGAATTTTTCACTTGGTTGTTCTGTTGATGATATGAGCAAAGAACCATCTTAAACAGTAAATTGCTACGAAACATATGCAGCGCACAGAAAACATGGTAGAAAGATATTTCAGTTTGCCTTACCATCCTTCTGGGCAAGCGCTTTCTCAATAAAATCAGCTGCCTCCTCAAAATAGCGACTGAGGTTAAATTCTTGTGTATCGTTAGCTTTAATGCCATGGTATCTGATGCCTGTGCCTTCATAGAACTCTGCATTAGTGTTCACATGCATGAATGATTTCCCCTCTGCTGCATTCAGAACATGGGTTATCCCCAGACGCTGCAGCCTCATAATGTTCTTGGCTATGAACCTGTGTGACAAAAAGTGTCAAGAAAATGATTAGAATTTGGTGAATCATCTCAAGTATTTATGATGTTCTCAGAAGGTACAGATAAGCAAACCCTTTGATTTTTTCTGTTAGTAGATGCCAAATATACTGTGCCCAAAAGTGAATTAACTACAGATTATAAATTCACAAAAATATTTAGAGCCATGGTCACTACTTGTGCATGAGAGAATGCTATTTGGCTGATGACTGAGGAGAGCACACATGAAAGTGAATCAGCTAGATCCTACTATGGCATAAAATTCTAACTTTCTGAACCTAAGATTTTGAGCAAAGTAGGAAAATACTGGAGATGATAACACAAAGCCCAGGACATTAACTTCTAGGATTAACTTCTAAGATTATCCACATATGGTAATTTTAAAAACAGTTACAAAAAGCCTCTGCTGTCAGCTACCAATGCTGCAGAACTTGACAAGCAGTACCTGCCACTTTAGCAGACAGTCCAGACAAACTGACATTTCAGGGGGCAATTTTAAGCACTGTGAAACAGCACTGGCTCCTTCTCAGGCCACAGGAAGAAAGTAACTGAGTAAATGTTCCTGCATCTTCAAAAGACTCAGGGCTTCAAAAGACTGAGGGCTACTGAGAGCTGTAGTCCTATGCCCTGTGCTATTCAACACCTTTGACATCATGGAAGGATCTGTCAAGGCTATCCAGAGGCCAGAAACATAGAGATATAACTCAGTCTTTGAGACTCAGTATTTTCATCATAAGTGTTACAATTTTCAGTGTTTCAGCTGAAAACAATATTTGAATGTAAAAGAATCCACGAGTGATGTTTAAGATGCTAAAGTGCTTAAGAAAGCATTCATTACTTTTAGGTCAGCTAAGTCCTTTCCAACTCCTCCGTTTTTCCAATAAAAACCACCACCTTCCATCTTTAGGTGCCTGAAAGAGTGACCTACCCTATTAGTGAACAGTTGAGCTGGATGCTACATCATAATCATGCCGTTCAGGCTTGATGATGAAAATTAATTAGATCCAGTAATAATGCCATAAACTTTGATAAAAGCTCCAGGTTGTATAATGGCAAACAATCCATCTGCTCAGCAATACAACTGATCCTGCACAAATGTCTACTTGTGCCCTGGAATGCAAACTATGGGAAGAGGAGCTAACCATTAAATGGTATGAGGAGAGTATTGACTCCTTTTTGCCATAAACCCACTGCCTTTCATTCTGAATCTGATTATTTCTATATGTCAGTTGCAATATTTGCCTCACTTTCCTGGGAAGAAAAGAAAACCCCATATGTTTTAATCACACTATGTGGTCTCCTAGTAAAATCTAAGCCCCACTGGTCAAAATGAGCAGAATGAGACAGAAGACTTCAGCTGAAGGATAACCCAGCTCCTGCACACTTTGTGAAAAGAGGTAGCCTAGCCAGATTGTTTTTAAAAGAGCTTTCAGTATGTGTCTAACTGGATATGGAAACAGAAACATTTTTGAAAAACTCCCTACAGCTCAACCTGTAAATTTCAAATACAAGGAGTCTTAATATTAAGCTGAAGTCCAGATAAGCATTTGTGCAGCATCATTTTGGACAAGCTTCTGTGAGATGGCAATGCATCCAGAGCTTTTGACTGGACACTTAGGTATTATAAAAATTTAAAATAAATACCCAAATTAGTCAGTTTACATCTATATGAATCTCTGAGTCCACTCACAATTTTGATGTAATTCAAGGCCATGAACATCTTGAGAATTCCTTTCTTCCTGATGACTGCTCACCCCTTTAATTCTAGTGTAAGCAGATGAAGACTTATGCATGACTGAAGCTTCTACATTTTCTGCTGTCTGTGCCAAGCAACTATGGCAATGAACCAAATATTTGTAAGACTTCATTACCCAAACAAATGCTGACAGATTTTCCATCTGGCAGGACATCATCTGTGCCAGGGGAGAAGTTTCAGTGTCTGGAGAATTCTGCTTTCAACACAAAAATCCTACAGAGCAAGGCCAAACCAAAAAGCATTAATTCAGCAGTGAGTTCCTATGCTTAAGGTGAGTATATTGTTTAAGTAATATTATATAGATCAGCAGATATCTGATAGTGTTTGCAATCAATAGGAACTCCCATCCTGAAATCATGGCTGAATCTGGCATCAGCCTGGCTTCCCTGGAGGCAAACTCGTTCCCAATGAATGATTTTTGCAGATTTTACAGATTATTTTCTTACACAGCTAGAGGTGAAAAAGAGAGTATTTGTATGCCATTTGTTTCACCCTTTCCAAACAGTCCTTGGATCTCTCTCATCCTTAACATTTCATTCCAGCTGCATCATGTTCGATGTTGAAATGCTAGCTCCTTCAAATAGCAGAGAGACGCTAACATCAGCTTCATCTGGTTCCTGAAAAAAAATCACAGAGCCTTGTCCATTCTCAGTATGGAAGATTTAGAGTTCCTCGTCCTGTGAGTAACACTACGAAGTGTTTCTTTTGAACAGAGATGAATTATTTTACCAGTCACAAAACACAGGTTTTGGAGAGCTATTCATCAGCAATTAAGAATACACGAGGCTATAAACTAAATTATAAGCAAATAAACCAAGTCTTTAATGGCAAAAAATGGCAGCCTATTAAGCCATTTTAATTTGCACTGTCCTGTGCACGCAAAATTGTTTCCCTACCAACACCTCCCTTATAGTCACTCAATTTGATATTAATTTTGGGAGAATGCCCTCCATACTCTTTATAAAAACACCTGCACTTCTAGCACATTAAGAACAAAGAATCGCTTCATGGGTTACCCACATCTATTAAAGCAGACAGAAAAACTAAGATTGGGCATTTATAACCTGAACATTTTTACCAAATACAGCTCTGGAGACATGGCTAGGATCGTTACAGGTTTCCAGTTGTCTGGGAAAAACCCCACAAACAAATTCCCTTAGTCAATAATTCAGAAATCCAAGCCTGCTTATTTTCAGGCAAAACACTGGTTTTCACAAGAATGGCTGCTCTGGATAAAAAGCCTGCCACCCTCCAGTGTGCTGACTGCTCTCTCTTGCCCCCATTTTGATGGCACCTGCAACCCTGATAAAATAAATTCTGTCCAACTCTTCTGGTCAGATTAAGATGTTACACTGAAACACATCTTCACTTATACAGAAACACAAAATGATGTGCACTCGCAGTGCATCCCAAATTGTTATTTTGTTATTGTTTGAGAAATATATAATTGTGCTAGTCTATCATTTATACAATTCTTGCTTTGGGGATATAACATTTCTACTCTTGTCTTCACAAATCTTGTCTAATCTTCTTGAGAGGTTAGAATTGCCTATGGTAATATGGAAACGCATAATTTTCAAAATACGTTATCATTTTATCACTGCATTTTCATTAATTTTGACTTTCATGTATTGCCTGAAAGATTGATTCCTTCGGCTCTGCAACTTGAGGTCACTTGACATATATTCTACACTATGACCCAATGCAATCTCATCAGCCTGAAAGTCTCTATGTTGTCATTTTTATCTAAAGATGAGTTACTCTCAAGGAGAGATCACAGCACCCCTGTGCAAAATATTCTAAAAGGTAACCAACAGAAGTTTCTGAATTTCACTCAGAGGTTTTAACTTTTTTTCATGTGAGTTCCTGTTCAAATTCTATTGCTTTTACATCAGAATTCAAATCCCCCTACTCTAGCTGCTCTGTGAATTTTTATTGTTATAAAATCTCTGTTGCTTGTTATCCTAAAGGTGACCCTCAGTCAGAGCAAGGATTTGAATGCCAGATTAAATGACCACATTACTTCATTCTCCTGCTTTATTCCCTTGGACTCCGACTCCCCTACACCCAAAGGCAAAGTGCTTCACCCGCCTGCTCTGAGATTCAGCAAGGCCAGAACTGAGATAAGACACGAGCACCACCAAATGCACTGTGCTGGAGCAAGATATCTTCGAATCTGAAATGTTCCAAGCTCTGTGCAGATGCTGGAGAGGAACAAGCCAGGCTGATGAACTGCAAATCCACACCACAAAGCAAGTGATGGCTTATTGGCACACAACAGTAAAATCTGTATTGATGCCTTGCACTCTGTTGGATTCACACATGCACAATGCCTGGGAAACTGAACACAAAGGATGGTCACTTCCCCAGCAGTTCATAGGAGAAGTCAAGTCAGAAAACCAGGCTGCTCTTCAGCCTTATCTTTATACAATAGGAGTACAAAAGCAGGAAGCTAGAAATGATGTGAAAACAGATTCTTATTCTTTCAGAATGACTAAAATAGCAAATGCTACTTATAATTTAGTACAGACCACAACTCCATTTGATACAAAAAATCCTCTAAAGAATTAATATTATTTCCAGTCTGAGAATATCAAAGTTCACCATGCAGTGCCCAAACCTTAATGGACATCCATCTCTTCAACCAGACCTCAGCACTATCTCAGCTCTCTGTGGATGCTTCAAAGATATTATTGCCTCCTAAGTCTTGACAAATTAAGTAGAATTGTCTGTTCCCATTGTGAAACAGTTTTTTGAGCCACAAAGCTATTTCTTACTTCTAGCTGCCCTCCACAATTTTTCAGCACTCTTTTAAAAACACTGACAATAAAACTGCATGTTGTCCCACTAGCAGTTGAACTGTTCTTATGCTACAAACTGCAGTGATGCTTCAACTATTTTCTGTCAATTATTACATAAAAAATCCTTCTCAATGGTAAAGTTTTCCCTAGACAGAGATTTTCCACTGTGCAACTTACACATGCATTCTCTGTTCCTAGACACCCTTGCATGGAACATATTGAAGCCCATATTCTATAATTAAAATAAATTACTGAACAATGAAAACTACTCTGTAGGAGCTAACTACCTTCAATGTTATTTTTAAATTATTTACTGTGCAAATCGCCTCACAAGCTATGACTTCATTTCTTCCAGGCAACTGCTACAAATATGAAGGAGATGGTGGCTGTCAGACACCGGAGTGGCTACTGAATGATTTTGGTCCCATCTCCAGACGTGCATGCCCTGCATCAACTGGCAGTAACAAACATAATTTGGTTTGGCTTAGGAGAAAGTTAATGACAGACTATGATCTTGACTTCTATTTCTATAGGAGGCACAAACTTAAAATAACAATAGGGATCCAGTATACTATACATATATTAAAAAAAAAAATTAAAAATCTCCAATTTCACTAGGAAACAGTGTACAAAGATGGGCAAAAAAAGGGCAATAGAATCAGCAGCATAGGACAAGACTGGGAATGGTGCAAAGAACAACCCCCGCAGGGATCCCGCAGGGATCCAGCAGAGCCCAGCCTGCCCGCCCCCGGCCGGCAGCGCCCTTCAGCAGCCGCTCGGTGCCCGCCCTGCGCCTCACGGCCCGGCCCGGCTCCGTCGCCTCACGGCCCTGCCCGGCCCTCCCCGCCTCCTGCAGGCCCTGCCCGGTCCGGCCCCGCC
>VZTX01019032.1:0-16578 GCA_013400915.1 Pardalotus punctatus
TTCTTCCGATCTGCTGCGAGCCCGAGCCGTGCAGACGGGGATGGAGCCCGCGGGCCTCAGGCTGAGGCTGCTGCTGGTCGGGGACAGCGCCGTGGGGAAGTCCAGGTGCTGCCGCGGGCCGCCATGGGGGCCCCGGCCGCAGCGCCGGGCTGAGCCCGCGGTTTCTCTCCCCACAGCCTCCTGCGGAGCTTCACGGGCGGCGCGGTCGAGCCGCGCCTGAAGCCACCGTGGGTGAGGCCGGAATCCGCCCGGGATGTTCTTGTTGGGCTCCCGTTGGGAGCCGGGATCGTGCGAACGCAGGAGGCGGCTGCGAGGCCGGGCATTCGGCAGTTCCTTCTGGCAAACCTCCCCTTCTTAAGCTTTAGGTGTTGATTTTAAAGTGAAGAAAGTGGTGGTGGGGGGCCGTGCAGTCCAGCTGGCCATGTGGGTAGGTCTTGTTCGATACAGGTGGGGATATGTTGGGTTTTGAGAGATGTCCGAGCTTCAAGGGCTTCTTTTTGTGTGTCCCCCCTCTTCATACTCCTCCTCCTCCTCCTCCTCTCTCTGCTAAAGTTTTCTGCATGCTGGGATTGTACACTTAGGCTGCAGTGCTTGTACAGTGAGTGTCTGTCATCATACAGACAAATAAAAACACTTCTAAAGGCTTCATTGGTCAAGGTTTAGGACTCCCTTCAGTTCTAGTAGAGACTTTGATCTTTCCTGCAGTTTCTCAAGGGCTCTGTGGAGTGTTGAACTTCTGAAGATGTTGGCATGCGAGAAAGGCAGGCGTTCCGTGCCTGCATGACCCAGAAACAAATAAATCGAGGAAACCGCAGATGCTCTGGGTAATTGAGGAACTGGATGATTGCCTGTAGTGGCTGTGCAGCACCTCTGTGTGTATTCTACACCAGATGCTTTATTTTGGTTAAAATTATGCAAAAGAAAGCCCAAAACCAAAACTTGTTCTTGAACTATTTAAAGGTTGATTCAGATTTACTGGGAAACTCGAGCATTTGTCCCGAACTTCCTGCTGCTGTGTTTTCAGCATCTGCAAGTTGAAATCAGATTGCAGGTGTGTGATCAGGATTATTTATAATGTAAAACAAACATTTTATTCTTCTAAGTAAGTGGAATGAAAGAGCCTTGGGAAGGAGAGATTTTATGTGTATAGTCATACGTATTTGAGAAAGAAAACACCATTATTAATTAAGTAATTGGGACTAAAGTACAATCTCCGTAGTAACAATGAATCAAATTAGGTAAGTATACCCCCGTTTTTAGTTTCTTTTTTTTTTTTTTAACAATAAATCAATTACAATATAGCTGTTAGTCTTTCAATTGTAAACTGTACATAGAAGGAAATAAATTTTTTTCAAAAAATATTTATGTGATTTGTTGCCTCATTATTTTGAGGGTTTTTTTTTTAGTTCCATATTGTTCTCAGTACCTCACTTATTCTTTCTTATTCATGAGTTTAAGTGAGACATACAGCAGTAAGTGCTGTAAGTACCACGTCTGTTGGGTCAGGAATAATATACTCTGGGAAGGCTCCACTTCTGTCGTTTTAGAAGCAGATATTGTTAAAGATTTTAATGGAAACTTTCCTGGAGAGATGCAATTGATGACACCCCGTTAAGATGCTGCAAGGGTCTGCCCCAAAGCTGCTGTCCAGCACTGAAGTTAACTGCAGCACAGCAGCACAGCTGCTGCTTTCTTTTTGACCGGACTGTTTTGACAGGGGGTGGGGAAGGGGAATTCAGCTTTAGCTGGCTCCGGGTTGTGCCGCTCTGGCTCTGAGGTGCTCTGGTTGCTGTTCCTCGGCTGTTCTGCCGTATTCAGATGCCGATTGCACCGTGGGGTGCTTCACTCCTCCCTTGTGACAAGAGGCTTTCAGTGTGGCTCTCCTGACCGAGGTTCTCTGCCCCTTCCGAGGGTGCCCCGCTTCAGAACCTTTGATAGGCGTTTTTGACTTTGCTGTGCCTTTGTGGCACAGATCTTGCCAGTTCTAGTTGATTCAGAGCACAGCGAGACGTTCATTTCCTGCTGATTTGGCACATGGTGTGGTTCTTGGGCTGCGTTGTGCAGGGCCAGGAGTTGGACTTTGATGATCCTGTCCCTTCCAGCTGAGGAGATTCTGTGATTCTGTGTTTGATGTTGCTGCTTTACAATTTGATCCCCTAACAGCCAGCCTAGCAGTGAGCTACTGAGTGGGGAAATCCAGTTGATTAATACATATTACAGGCATTTTTTCCTTTCTACAAAACCTCCCTTCTGTAGTGGTTCTTTTCTGTACTTCTTAAAAGTGGCAAGTGTAGCTTGTTTTAGTCATTAGTTTCAGTTTTTTATTTGTCTCTGCAGCCTGATCATGAAGTAGAGAGAAAAGAGCTCCAGTTTGCTAGGAAACGCTCCCTGCTTTTTATAGGTATGCACCTCTGTGACAGAAACTTCTATATTCATTTTTATTTTGGTATTGCTAAGCATGAATGTACAATTGTATTTCAGGTTGATGAGGTGCTTTAAATAACTTTTTAAAAAATACCTAATTAATATGGGTTCCTTTTGCTGTAATTCATATGCATGAATGTAGGTTTCAGCTTTTTGCAGAGATCCTCTGCACTGACTGCAACTAAAAGCACTTTTCCCTGAAACAGATGTACTGCATATAGTGTACAGGCAAGAATTTATATTCTCTTGAAACTAGCAGGATTTTTTAATTCAGAGCCCAGAACACCGAAATTTTTCTCCTTACTGATGTCAGCAAGGACCTTGGCTAACCTTTCATTTCCAGGTTTCTGTTGCAGCTACGTAAAAGACAATATTTTTAGAGTAACAATGAAACGTACAATGTGAAGAATATAAACTGAGGAACAAACTGAGTTACTAAAGAGAAAGCTTCTTGAAAAGATTTCTAGGAGAAACTGAAACACATAGGGGAACAACGTATTTCCCTCCCTATTCTTTGTTTCTCAGCTTTGTTATGGAATAATTATCTTATAGATTTACTGTCACAACCTGGGAACAATTTCAATTTCTCCAATATGGAGAAAATGGGGAACTGTGGATTTTTTTTTAGGTGGAAAAATGTGTTGCTTCAGGCTGGGGATGCAATTCTGTTTATCCTGTTCAACTTAAGTGTACCTTTAAGAGAGAATGGAGAGAAGGTTCACTCAAAAAAATCCCATCTTCTCTCTGGTCCCAAAATAATTTTTTACTAAGTGGAATATACTCCCTGCAAATAAGACAAAATAAATTTTTTCCCCCTTCCTTCAGAGACCAGTGCCAAGACACAGGAAGGAGTACAACCTGCCTTTGAGGAACTTGTCCCAAGGATCCTGCAGACACCAAGTCTTTGGGATAAAAGCCCAGAGAAGCAGGGAGTGCAGCTATAATGGAATGCTCAGCACTGCGGGATAAAGGTTTACGTGCTGCATACTGTCCACTTACTTAAATGTACAGGTGCCTGTTCTGCCTGACTGGAGGGGACTTCCAAAAAAAAAAAAAGGGGGTGGGGGTGGGATTCCAAGCACTGCTCTGTGACATGTTTGACGTGCCATCAGTTGTGCAGATTCAAACACAAACTCATTAGCAAAATACATTTTTATTCGTTAACAAAATACATAATCTCCTTCCCTTTTGCACAACTGCTATCTGCAGGTATTCTTCTGGTAGCTCTCAGATTTTTCACTATTAAATCATAGTGCTGCTTAGAGTATTTTGCTCTTGCTGGATGACATTCAACATGGACTTTTGCTGGAATTCCTGCCTTAGCATCAATAAGGTAGTATTCAATGTTGGAATATTATTGAAAAGCTTCTCTTCCCTGGGATGGCATGGGAGTCTTTTAGGCACCCAAGTTCCCTTAAGGCAGTTAACCCTCAGCAGTTACCCTGAGCAGTGGACAGAGTTTCCTGATTTTGGATGGTTTTAAAAAGTCAGAATTGCTACATGTCCCCAGATAGTAACCTGACTTCCTCATTAATGTTAGGGTTGTCATGAAGAGGATGTATCTTTTAACGTTTGTCAGGAAAATCCCCCATTTCTCTGCAAACCCACACTCTTGTCCTCTTTCAGCAACCAAATTTAATAGAAAATGTGCGGCCTATAAAGACTTTGCACTAGGGTGAGTCTGTCTGTTGCCACTCCCATGATGAAATTATCTTTTTACCTTTTATACTTTTAATAGCAATATTTTATTTTGGTAACTTACATTAAAATAACTGAAAATTCAAGGTGTGCCTTATATGTAACTTGTGCCTTCCTCCTCTTGAACAGCAGAAACATGCATTGACTATATTAGATCATAAAACAAACATACAGCTTTATTTACTGCTAGTCACTCAAAATACTTTAAGATGTTATGATAGCAACCTTGCTTTAAATACATTCTGACTGTTTTCTTTACATTAAATCTGAATCTTCTGAACATGTTTATGTCTTGCAGACTAAAAATCTGTTTGTAACCTGAACTATAGATCTAGGGTGAGATCAATCTGGCCATTTAATATTTTCATAAAATGACTGTTTGAAATGCTGTTACTGAAATAGTTTTTTTAATATTACACTCAGCTTTTCATAGGATCAAGGTACCCCTGTCACAAAATTCACTTGGCAACATGCATCTCTAAGAAGCCCAATTACTTTTGGTGGCTGTGCTGGAACATGGCTGCAGAGCTGACAGCCCACTGCCCATGAAGGATTTGCTGAGGCCACGAGTCTGGCAGCACTGACCTGATGGCGTAAAGTTCTTGTTTTTGTAGCAGTGGGAACAGAACCTCAATGCCCATGGGCAGGACCAGACATGGAAGTTGCCATCTGGAGAGGATGGATAGGGGTGGAGAAGATGCATGGGGGTGACTCTTCTACCCAACTTTCTGGGCTAGAGGTAATGTAGATTCAGTGACACTGGTATGTAAGAAATGTGCTTTTAATATGCAACTTTTAGTTCTGCTAAATGTCATAGAACAAGAATAACATCATACTGTTAAGATATAAGGAACAAGACTGGTACACGAAAAGGTCTTGTTTAAAGGGCACAATACACAGGAAATATCAGACCTCAGCAGGCAAGTGACAACAGGAACGAGTTACAGCTAACATGCACCCGTACAATGCTCTCCCCTCACACCCCCCAGTTCTAAAGCACAGGTACTTCCAGAATCATATCTGCATCTTCTTACTGAGACCCACTTAAAAATACTATATATTCAAGTCTCTGCAAATATATCCAAGGTCCTCTAACGGTTTCCTTCTTCAGGCCAATCTGATGCCCTGGAAACCTTTACCAGATTTAGAACAAATGTAGTCATAAATGCTGGAAAGATGATGATTCTGACCTGTAGCTCAGCTATTTATTACTTCAGTTTCCACCTTTTAGTGCCCTTTTGGAGCTGTTACATTGGTGTCAAGGCTGTATCCCATCAGGTAGCATAGGCAAAGATGTTTTGTAGAAACTAAGCTTCTAAAATGTCCTATTTTAGAGCCATACAGTTGTTTTCATGTACACTATAAAAATCTATGGATGAGGAGAGTAATACCTGTGCAAGACAACCTGGAGTACCGGGAAATGGGATGGACATAAAAAAAACCCCTTCTCTAGTTGGCCTCGATTTTAGTGCCTAATTGGAAAGGATTTTCAATTAATGCTTCTGTGAAGGGAAGCACATTTTGCTGGCCAGACATGGTGTAACCATTCTCCAAAGAACACTCTTCCCACCCAGCTGAAGTAGCTTGTTCCCAAAGGGTTCTTTATTCTGAGGTTTTAATGCCAGCCACAAAATTTGTGGCTAGAATTGTGGACAGAGGACGAAACTTCCATCGTGTCAGTGTCTCAGTACTAAAATGCTATCGAAGTTTCACCCTCTGTGAAACTTCCTTGTAACAAAATGCACTATTTACAGTCTAAAGATCAGTAAAAGATTGGACTGGCTTATTTAGTTGGAGTATCAACTTCTAAATGACAGCTGCTATTCAAAATTTTGACTCAGAAAGGCAGTGTCAGCTTGTGACTTTGTTTGGTTTTTCTTCATACAGTCTTTATGTGTTGCCTTCCAGATAAGACCAGCAGTTTTGAAGCAAATTTTACATATTTCCCTTTTCTAATTCACGTATTTACAAGACATTTTTATACAGTCTTTCCCTTAAACATGGTAACAAGCTATGACCTAACCCAGCTGACTGGCACCCAAAATGAATCCTTGTTTAGTTTCTCTAACACAGTTTTCAGCTCATTACATGCACTCTGGAGATCTTCTTTCACCAGTACAGTGTCAATTAAATGGCCATACTGCTCTTCAATGAATGCTGCTGAATTAATAATTTCCTGCTGTTCTTCATCCTGCTGATCAACACAAGATGTTGTTAAGAAGTTTACTGTACGTCTTCCTAGTTATGAGCATTTTAAAGTATATTAGCACAATGAGTCATTACTTTGAGAAACAACATGAACAAAAGCTGCTACCATTAGGAAAAGGTATTGACAATATTAAAAATGAGATTAAGGAGCAATATGCTACTGGTAGCTGTTCCAAAAAATGCAAGGGAGGAAAATACGTTACAGGAAGGACATAAAATGGTGATACTGCATTTTATGTAGTTAAGAGTTGCTGCCTAACCCAAGACATGGAACTTGCACTCCTCAAAAACTGAAAAGGAATGCTGCATACACTGTCCCAAGTTCAGTAATTTTGAGGGCTTACACAAAAAACTTACCAAGTGAACTAAGTGCTGTAACATATGAATTTAAGTTCAGGTTACCCAGAGTGATGCAATTATGCACTCTATTTCTGTTCAGATTCACACATCACCGATTTGCAGGTGATCTAGGTTTGATCCTCATAAGACATCCCACATGGTTTGTGTGTGCATCATTGAAAGACTGGGTGACACTGGTGTGGGTGGCATTCTGGAGGTGGAGCTGGCTACCACTGCCATTTGATGGGGCTGGCTCATCAGAAATGTAAAATGATTACTGGTTTATCTGAGTTCAGTGCTTTGATGATGTACATGGATCCGTATGGAAGACTGGCACTTGGCTTCATGTTACTTGAAAACTTGAGTATACAAGGAGTCAAAAATCCCATTCTAAAGTCCCATCTGAAAGGCTATATGTGCCCAGGACCTACTTAGTGCCCCACTTGAACTCTTGTTGGCATGAAGAGGAACTCTTTCATGTAATAGAAGTGCTAGCCCAAATACTTCTTTCATGTCAAAAAAGAAGAGATCAGAAGTCAGAATACTTACAAGGGGGCCTGAGATTTCTTCTGACATTGGAGATTTTAAGACATGTTTTTTCTTTTCTGAAATGAGAGGCTTCACAAAGATAACATAAGGCTTAAATTCAGGAGTCCTCAAGTGCTTTACTGCCTGTGAACAGAAGTTTTTTGTTATCAGACTTCTTTTTGCTGCATGTCAATGACACACTCAAACTGGTTTCAATAGTTCCACCAGTACAGGCTGACACACTGCTGTCAAGTCCTGTGTACCACACATCTGACCACAGGAATCTTTGGCTCTTCACACCAAAGTTTCATGCCAGTGTCCTGGCTAGCACACAAGAATACATGGCACACCTGCCTTGCCATGCACTGTGGTTCCAAGGAGCAAGGACATAGCAAAAAATACCAAGGAAAGTATGAAAAAACCTGACTTCACAGGCAAGTTATGGTTTGCTTCGCTTAAGCAGCCAAACACTGCAAATTTTAAACTTGGAATTCATCTGAGATAGTACCAGGAGTCTTTTTGTAGCCCAGTTACAAAACATGAATCAAAATCTCAAGTATTAACTCACAGTATGGAGGTATTAAGAGCAGGTCTTGTGGCGCTGTTTACCACACTGGTGTCCCAGGGTATTCATAATGTTACATATTCTGTATCTGTCTGCCCCCAAAAATTGTATCTTTGAGTTTGATATCGAGCAGTTCTTTTTTTTCCCTCTTGCCTGCTGGTGTTCTTTTTGTTCGTAAACTCATTTTTTCACTTATACCTACTCATATCTCATTCCTTATTGGTGGGAAGGGATTGGTCAAGGAGAAGGGACTGGTCAAGGGGAAGGTTTCACCCATTTCAGAGTGCCCATCACTTTGAACTGTCTCAAACCAAGACAGCAACAGGAACTGGAATGAAAAAAAAAACAACCCTGTTCTAAGTATTCTCTCTAGGACCTGATCAGGCTGGGACAGTGATGCACATTAATCCTACAGCAAGGGAAAAGTCCCACAGTGAGAACTGCTAAAGACATCCAGAACTGTAAGCACTGCACTGCTTTGCCAAGAGCCCCGCTCTGCTCAGCCAGCAGTCAGCCCAGCTGCCAGAAAAGCATCACTGTTCCTTGCAGGGCAGGTAGCCACAACTGGTGAACGCTGCAGAGCAGAAAGGCCTTACAGAATGAAGGCCTTGTTACCCTTGTAAAATCCTCGCTCACTCCTGTTCCTTTGGCTCACTAGAAAAGCATTCTGGGAATGACTCAGCTAAACCAGAGGTGAAAACCAAGTTACATAATTGTAAAACAATTATTAGAACCAATAAGTGCCCACACCGTGGGGCTCATGGCTGGTTCCATCTGATGCCTGTTCCTATCCTGGTCTGTGGAGGTTGGTTAAGCACATTTGTTGTGCCTCACAAGAATGTAAACAAGCTAACAGTTTAAGAACCCTGGATTTTTGCAATAAGGTGTTTTTGCCACACCATCGTGGAGATGGTGTGTTTAACGCCACAGGTGAACATCCCTTACTAAGGCTGGCAGCACAGTAAATCATATTTGCATTCTTTAAAATGAACTGCATAACTTACTTCAGGCACCACATCCACCAGGCAAACCTTCTTTTTGGCCATCACAGACCGGATTGCCTCCAGACTTGTACCATACAAATTTTCTTTGTATTCTCCATGTTCCACAAATCTAAAAAGTCAAGACATTTTTAAGTACCATCTACAAAAATATTAAGAATACTTAACTTGGAACATTTGATATGTGTTTCCTGAAGTTACGGTGGTCAAACAGGGAGGAGAAAGGCAGAAAATTGGGGGTGGGTGAGTAGAGATTTAGTTTTTTCCACTTTTTTTTCCCCTTCCTTGCTTAGTAGCAATTCTCCATCTATCACTAATAGCTAATCAGCACAACTAACAAAAAGGGGAAGAAGAAATTATATTTTTCACAGAAAACAGAACAAAGCTGGCAAGGAAATGGACTGCAATTCTCCCATCTTTGGGGAGACTAGTAAAGATCTGAACTTTGAGGAAACACGCTCAGCTTCACTGAAAGTCTGGTATAGCCACAGACTCCCTCTACCACACACTTTCAAGCAGAGTTGTGAATAAAACTTTTTACTCATCATGTTAAATAGAGAGTGAATAGGCCCAACTCAGTATCTCTTACCTTCACTAGATTCAATTCTGACCAATCACAACATTTATGCAGGTTTAAATTCTAACTTGGGATCCTCCCACTGGTGTTATTCCTAAATTGTTTCTAGCTAAATTCTTGAGCTCATTCAACAGTCCAGACTCAATAAAGACCTTTCTACTTACAAAGCTGAATCCTTCTAATACAGCCAGTCCAACCTGTCACCCGATTCTGGTGTTCACATGACGTAAGATTTAACAAGCAATATTTTTAAATAGTCAATTATACCAGTATTTTAAAATAAACTCACTTGTTTTGCTGCACATCTGTCTCAAATGATTGCTTAGAAACAAAATTGTATTCTACTCCCTCTCTCTCATGACTTTTCTTTGACCTTGTTGTATCTAGAAGAGAATGGAAGCAAGACATGGGAGACATATCAGCCTTTGCAAACCTTTTCTCTGCTCAGTGCCATGCCACATTTTCATGACCTCCAACAGGAAAGTTCCACAGTGGCAAATTCAAATGAACAAAATATAAAGCAAACCATATAATTTTGTTTTAAAATTCAGTCTCAAAAATTTTATGACCAAAAATGAAGTTGTTTTGCTCCCAAGAGTGCTGTAACTAACAAAAATAATTAGGAAGCATCCTTCTTACACCTGGTAGATGCAGTAGAGTATATCCTACAGAAAACAGTGTAACAACTGTTTGCAATAGTGGGCTCTCATTTTCTTCAAAAGCTTGAAAATAAAACCAGAACATATATAAAGTTCTATTATTTTGCCTTTGAATTTACAGTAAGAATACTGATGGCTGTTTTCCCAAGGTGCTGTGAAGTTTGCATAATTATGAGAGTGTCCCTTACTTTTGGTGTAATTTCTTTTTGTAATTGTTGTTAATGTAAGAGAAGCTTTGATGATCATTCTACAAATCTATGCCTGACCATGAAAGCAATGTCTGCTATTTTTTTTGTGTATGTGTTTAAACTTAAGTAGGAATTACCCATTTGAGTTCTCCTGCTAACTTCCCGAAGTCTGCCTGAAAAACTTGTTTTTTGAAGTCTTAAATAACATACAAACAGTGCCCTCAATGTTAATTTTTTGGATTCCAAAAGTAGCTTGTTGGGGAATACAAATATCAATGGAATTTTTTTTTCTGGTGTCTGATAATTCCTTTTTTTTAGCAAATAATCCAGTAAAAGAAATTCAGTGTAACTGTAGCCACAAAGCCATACAAGAATCACTAATTTCTCTATTACTCTGACTCGCTTGTTTGAACAGCCTAGATATATTAATCAACAACTTAAAATCTTGCCCAAATTTTGACTTGATTCATTGTTGTCTGTTTTTTTTAACTGCAGCCGTAATGCTATTCTCAAGAAAAATCACTTTCTTTTAAACACACAATGTTTTGGCTGACTCTTAAGATACTAGTTTATCACACCAGCTCTCTTTGCAAGTCACACTCCATTTTTTTCTTCCTGTAATAAGTTTTTCATTCTTTTAATAGACACTGAGAAAATGCAATCTGCCCACTCAGGAAAACGCAATTAAAAGAACCCCACTGAGCTGACAGAATTCCAAAATGCATATTTGCCAAGTTACATAATGACTTATGCACCTATTGAGGGCAAACATAGTATATTGCAATGAGAAAAAGAATTTGAACCACTTCAGAAATATGCATATCATCAATAGAACACAAGTTCTCATTCAGCAGTGCAGATGGCACTGCATTCATTAGACAGCCTTTATGGAATAAACACACAGGAAACACAAATCAGTAAATTTTACTCACGTGGAACTGCAACACCATACTCCTGTGGGTTCTCTGAGACAACTTTTTGCTTGAGCTCACTTAACTTGGCCCCCAAACAACCTAATAAAAGAAAATTGACTGATAGGTTTCTGAGCGAAATGAAATACTGCAGAAAATAAATACATCCGTTTCTCACAAATAATATGATTCAGGAGTACGCTTGAAGAAACCTGTTCAGGAGAGACCTTGTGACCTGCTCTGCCATATTCTGCTTTGAAGAACATCATCAGAACAAACTGAATTCCTGGAACAACTCTTAGACGAACATCTGGCAGACACAAAGTGAGAAAATCTCTAATCTATGAGAGATCTAATCTATCTAATCTAACCCTAGTCAGATCTATGAGATACCCTTGAATTCTAGGGCATTCTGGGAAACTGGCTAAACACAAGGCTGATAAGCCCACTGAATTAAAATTGCACGCAAAATCTTGTTAGGTAATGCTGACATTTATCTCGTCATCAATAGTTTTGACAGCCTAAGTAAAGGCTGGAGTAACAACCAAAGGACAGTGAATCAGCAAAATGAGAAACAGTCCTGCATCAGTATTTTTAGAAGAATTTGGTGAGTTTGATTCCTTTTCTTTTATTTGTTTGGTTTTTGGTGGCTTTTTTGTTTTTTGTTTTCTTTGTGTTTTAACAGAATTTCAAATAGAAGAGTGAGTTCTGACAAAAACCAGAAAAACCTCTTAAAGAACCCACCAGAACCACAAAAACCCCCAAAGCAAACACCTGAAGAAAGCCTCTTGAAGTGCAGGATATGGGAAGAGGGAGCAAGGGGACGAATTTTGAACCAACTGGGTATCTTACCAATCAAAACCACCAGCCTGTGCTGTTCACCAGGCTGCTGCTGATACTTCGTGACTTCTTCATATGTTAGGAACTCTGCTCCATCCGCCTGCTCTGCTTGTTTGCCTTCATTCACGTTGTTCTCCTTCTCTTTACGACTCAATCTAAAGCTCCTGCGTAAACCAGCTGTGCAGAAAAACACAAGATATATCGACAGGTCTCCACTTATCCAGGTTTTCAAGCTTGTTCGGCTACAAGTTATTGTCTTCAGATATGAGTTATTCCCACAAATTCTGTTTAGAATCAAATCAGTGCATATATGCTAATATTATAGAAGAAACGTTTGCATGAGAGAAAGAAAACCAAATACCCAATTTTTAATAAACCCCCCTCATACAACCTTAAACTGCCAAGTATTGGTTATGCCAAAATCCAATTATGCCTCTTCAGAGATAATTTCCCATACATTCATGAACTAGATTAATAGGAATAGTCCAGTTTTAATTTTTTTATGTGGAGGTGGGTTTTTTGTTTTCATTTTGGTTTTGGATTTTTTTGTGGGGGGTGTGTTAGGGATGAGGTAAGGGGGTTTGATTACTCACCTATGTACTGTCCATTGAAATATCCTTCACAGTCACAGTCCTCTGTAAATTAAAAAGCAAGGAAGTGGGGGGTAAGGCACAGGGGAAGGAAGAGTGAGAGGGAGGAGGGAGACATCTTAGACAACGCGTGTGATACAAGTCTGGCTCATTGGCAAGGAAAGAAATGTTATACACTGCATTGTTTGCACCTACTTTTTAAAGATAAACATTACTAATACAAAAAAATACTTGCCTTGGCTAGTGGTTTATATTTGAAAAAACTCCCTAACTTTGATATTGAACTAGAGAATTTTACATCTTGGTATTTGCATTTCCCAGAGTTTATGCTTTTCAGCATTCATGATATTTGATCAGTGCTGCTGGTAAAAGTGCAATACTCAGGCTTAAGTAAAAAAGAAGACTCCACAAACACAGAATTTTTTTAATTAATAACTTTATAAATGGGTATGATTATGTAAGAAAATTGCCTCTTCTGCTATTTCATTATAATTTGGGCTTGAAAAAAAGAGACTCAGAAATGACAAAGATGAACTCTAACCCCCTCATTCTGACCAAGTTAAATTATCACTGCTTATTAATTCTTTATTAAAAAGATAAAGATTTGGTCATATGTATGTATACAAAATAACATATTAAAAACCCCCACCCTATCCCTCCTCAAATTACAACCACCCCCAAGGCCCCTGAAATATGCATAATAAAACCACGACACTTAGCTGCAAAGAATATACTGCAATCCTAAAGACAAATACCAAGTTCTCACACTTCCTGCAAGAGGGATACCTGGTTTGTTAACATTTAGGCACCCGTGCCCTTACAATATTTGCAGAACTCTGCTCATTTTAAGGTGGTGGAGTGTGGTTCTGGGATAAACCAAACCATAAGCAAAAAGATATGCAGCTTAAACCTTTAACGAAAAGTGCCAGTCAAGAGAGGGTTTTGTTTTTTTAAGGAATAGTTGCATGCAGGTGTGTAATCAAACAATGCCAGTGTGTACTCCTAAAACATTATGCCTACACTAAGATAAAATACAAATAGCAATAATGTCAATCCAGAGCTAAGATCAGAGCTGTTTTCTGCTGTTGAAGGCAGGCTCTTTCAGACTCGAGCTTTGACAGCTGGCCATGACTGGTATACTCTAATTATAGAATATGATTAGTACTTTTACAGAAGTTGATGGACTACCTAATACTTGGAATATGAATCTCAAGAAGCAACTGTAATGTGGAAAAAAAAAATTAAAAAAAAAAAAATCACAGCACACAGAATTCAACAGAAATACCTGATATTTGGAAAGGTGTCTGGTACAGGGACATAGAAACTACATAAGCCCAACACAGTTGGCTCATAATGAAAATAACACAGAAAACAGAACAAATGAACAATGAAGACAAAACACTTTGGACTGATACAGGTGCCCTAAAATGTTAAACCCCAATATTTCTTTATTTTTTAAACATACCAGAAACAAAGACTGCCTTTAATTTGCAGCTCTTTGAACCTCACTCCAGAATATGTAAATACCTATCAGAAGACAAATCTTTTCTCTCGAATTGGAAGCAAACTTGGAAGTTACTGTTACTTAAGTCCACAATCTGAATTAGATTAGTTTAAATAATAATAACTCATAAAGAAAATGTCCTAGGAACAATATATCTACTATTCCCTGTGGAATTGTAGCAAGTATTTTAGAAAATACATTGGTTGTTTATATTCACACAGAAAGTGAGTTAGAGTACCTACCTTTGTCAGAAGACTGATCATCTATAGTTAGCATGAAAGGCAGAATTGGTATGATGTTAAAAGATGGACAAATAATTGAGCAAAACTGGAGAAAATTGAAAGGAAGGTTTTTCTGGTTTGATTTGCTTAACAGGCTTTTCTGTCTTAAAAAAAAGTGCTGCAGTACAATCCCTCATCAACTGATTAAAGAATTTTGGGCTCAAATTTAGTATTATAACCAGTTATCAGCTTCAGGTCTCAAAAACATCTGTGATAAAGCTTAAGCAGCAATCCTCATTACATGCCTCCTAATTTGAATGCAACGGAAACTCATTTGGAAAAGCTTCATTTAAATCAGTAATGCTACTTTATAATTTGATTGAGCATCTTCCCTCCCTGCAGCCTAAGAACACCTGTATCTCCTCATGACGTGTGCCATGTGCTATGGGCAGAAATTCACTTTTATTACTCAGGAGGGACCATTTCCAGATTCCTTCTCCACACGAGGGCGGCAGTCCTGGCACAATGCCTGGCTTCACCCAGTCCCAGGGCTTTCCCCACACCAATAATACCTGTGCTGATGCACCCAAGAGCAACAGAAACACATTTTGGAATAATCTGCTTCTGCTTTTCATCACTTATTAGTAATTTCATCACAAGCAGCAGGTTTTTTTGGGAGTAATTCAGTGACTGAGACTTCAGAGCTGTAAACAAGAGTCACTCTAAAGTCTACTGAAGACCAGCTCTGTAACATGAAGCTTGAAATACAGATTGTATTTCCAGCTCGAGAGATTTTTATGCTCCTTAAAGCTACAGTTTATTTTCATATAAATTTAGAGTAGTTTCATGCACTTCTATAAGAATTTCGAGAAGTCTGCATTAGGTTATTTTTGCAGCTTTCAAGTTTCAAACCATAGAAAAAGTGTGAACACTAGCAAATTTTAAGGCATCTAAATATGTAAGGCCTCATGTTCTTGAGAGCAGGAAGAAAGGGACAGCTGTGTTTTTTGGAAACAACAGGCACTAGCAACACTGGATAAAGCTCACACCCAAATCCTCCCCTGTGGCAGCTTGTGTCCATGCATTATCAATCAGCAGCAGGCTGGATTCAAAATATCAATCAGTGGTAAAATACACTCAAACACATCATTATTGAAATAACAGAGAAATACTGAGAACTTAGTAACAATTAAAACATCACTGAAAGAACAGAACAGACTTACATAACGGTTTCTTCAGAGTTCTGGCATTCTGCAGAGCGCCTGTTGTTCTTCTGTAAGTCAGTCGTCTGCACAGAAGATAATTATATTTCAGATACAGAATTATAGAGAATTGATAGCATGTTACACACAGAACTGAAAATAGAGAATGAAACAGTGCTTTTTCTTAAAAAATTTACAATGTCTCTGATTCAGCTATTTAAAAGACTTTCTTTAAAACTGTGACAGTCCTGGGTTGTTACTGATAAGGGAATGAGAGAAACGATTCTAAAACATTTTGTGCTTTTATATATCAGAACACAGGAATCAATAGTTTAATCAATCCATTTTCTTTTTCTATTTCCCTTTTGCCCACATGATCTTTTGTTGCAATATTAAGAAAAGTAGATAACATTAGTGCAAAACAGTCACTGCAGCTATGCATACACAGGAATTATCCACTGCCTGCCAGATCAGTTNGCTATTTAAAAGACTTTCTTTAAAACTGTGACAGTCCTGGGTTGTTACTGATAAGGGAATGAGAGAAACGATTCTAAAACATTTTGTGCTTTTATATAACAGAACACAGGAATCAATAGTTTATCAATCCATTTTCTTTTTCTATTTCCCTTTTGCCCACATGATCTTTTGTTGCAATATTAAGAAAAGTAGATAACATTAGTGCAAAACAGTCACTGCAGCTATGCATACACAGGAATTATCCACTGCCTGCCAGATCAGTTGGAGGTTTCTGTTATTTACTGGTAAACAAACCAAGTTACCCAGCTTGTGAGAAAGTATATGAAGAGTGTATCAAGTAAAATTTTCTTAAGAGTTAAAATCACAAACCAGATCTCAATTCCTATTTGCTCAACACCAAAAACATCCCAACAATCCAGTACAAAAATCCAACTCTCAAGAAACCCCTCGCTGCTGGCAATTGGAATCATGATTTCTTCCCAAGTGGTTTTTTTTTTTGCAACAGACCAATCTTTGTAACAGACAGAAGATGCTGCTCAGGCATTTATGCAGTCACTCAGGGGAAACAGACACTGAAACAACTTCTATATTCCTAATTCCTATGAACATCTTTCTACATGTTTACATCTTAAAAAAAAAAAAAAAA